>OMMV01179681.1:0-11003 GCA_900302635.1 Chatrabus melanurus
ATCCTTTGCAGTATAATCCTCATCACTTTATTCTTTCTCAACTATAAAAACCACTCATGCATGGTACATAGTCACAGGCACTGTCTATCTAGTATGTTATAAATGTGTTATACACTAGGGATGTCACCACACAAAAATCTTAGTAGTCAACACCTATACCAGTGAAAATCGACATGCTTTTGTATACCGAGTATAAAAATAATTAGTTTATACACAGTATTTCATGAAAACTTTGTGACAACTTTAAAATTACGCACACAGCAACACTATATAGCAATAAAGAACAATTCAACAATTTGGTTTTTCAACTAAAATATGAACAGAGGTTCTATTATACAGAGCACTTTGTTAAAACTGTCTTACAATTTTAAAATGATATACAATAACAGTGCTATATAACACTATAGAAACATTTAATAGTGAGGTTTATATACCAAAGTATAAAAGAGATTGTTATATACACTATTTTATTAAAACTTTGTATTTAAAATTACACACATAACAAAGCTATATAGTGACATAGAACAATTAAACAATGTGGATTCCAAACTAAATTATAAAAAGTAGTTCTATTATACTCAGGATTTTATTAAAACTTTCTTACAATTATAACATTCTAAACATAAGTATGCTATTTAGTGATAAAGAACAATATGAGAGGGTTTCTATAACAAAGTATAAAAAGAGATTCTGTTATGCACAGTATTTTATTAAAATGTTCTGACAGTTACAAAATGACATGCAAAACAATGTTTTATATATAGCAATATGAAACAACAGTGCAGTTTACCAAATTTGAACAATTACACCAAATTACACCAAAAAACATTGTAGCAACAACAAACATGACTACACCGGCCGTACCATTGTTTTTCCAACTTAACATATGCTCACAAGATAGTAAATTGGACCTTCTAAGATGAAGTCTTTTTCAGTGTACATGAGTGCGCTGTGGGGGTTTAAAAAAAGAGGCAGCACATTGTGCACCAAATGTTGATGCACAAGCTGTTCTGCGGTCAGCACTGACTGCATGGAGGCAGCACAAAATTTAACAATTATTTGTTGCCCTCATATGCTTCAGGAGTTTACAGTCAGCTGTTTAAAACAAAAGACTGCTCAGTGAACTGCACAACAGCATCAGCCCTGTTCAAAACAAGTTATTTGAGCCTAAAAAACGATTAAAAAGAAATGGGTTTTGACTTGATACTGTCCACCTCGTGGAAGATTGGGTATTGTCAAATGTTTTAAGGTCTGGTGGCAAATTGGTGTCAAAGGTATTGATACTTTAAGAACAGTGTTACACAATGTATGAGTCAAAGATTTCATGCGGGAAGAGGAGAAAGTGCTTCTGCTTTTCCCTTTCAATTAACCTCCCTCTGATTCCTCGACTGTATTTGCAGTCTGTCTCTGGTTTAAAGGCCCGCAGTGCTCATCGAAAGGGTTAGTAGTTTTCTGTCTCGGATCACAGCACAAGGGTCCAGTCATGATGAGGCAAGTCTGAGAAGGAGCCAGAAATTATCATAAAATGCAAATCTAACTTCAAAATCTTTCATTTAGACTCCAGATCAAGACTCTGTAGTGGTTCAGATGTAGTCCTCTTAAAGCATCGCACATATTTTAACATTTTTTCTCCTTATTTCTCTTTAACAAAATAAGTCAATATGGCATCAAATATGTGGGATATTAAATATTAATTTTAAAGCAAAGCAAAAAAAAAACCTGTCAATAAAAACCTAATGGCAAGGTGCATTTGTAAACAGGTGAAAGAATCAGGTAATGTGGGTGGAGCATCAGTTGCATCACTTGTCTGTGTCCTTGGACAAAACACTTCATCTACATTGTCTCAGTCCACCCAGCTGTAAATGGGTACCAGCATTGGCTGGGGAAGTAACCTATGTTGGACTGCCGTCCCCTCCAGGGAGAGTTGTAGACTATCATCTGCTTCATGCTACTGAATCTGGGGATAAGCACCAGCACCAAAAGACCTCAGGGCCTGTAAAGGACTTACTTCTTCTTATAACCCCCAAGCAGAATGTGTTTTGGCTTCATATACTGGTTTGCACGCTCCTGATCCCGTCAGACCTCAGAGGTGAAGCAAAGTAGGTCCTGATCAGTACTTTGCTGGGAGGCCGCTTGGGAACACTAGGGCCTGTACACATATTTCTCCATGTAGAACCAGAGCTGCATCAGAAAGTGCATCCAGCGTAAAATGCAAATCTGTACTGGATCTGCTGTAGCGACCCTGAAGAACCAGAGGCAGCAGCAACTCGACATTGTAAACTGAATTTTATGAAACCGCATCAAAATTGTGGCTGTTAAACAGGAAAAAGCCTTACTTTTTGACCCATAGTGTCTGTCCTTTCATCAGACCCTTTGAAACCACAATAAACCTGCACTTATCTGTGGTGCTGGTGAAACAGCATCTACTTCAAAGTCTGAAAACCAACAGCAAGTATCGCTGCTGGCAGATGCATCCTGCTTGTTTCTGCTATGTTTAGTAAAATCCCAAATGGGTAACTTTGTACTTTGACATGACCAGTGTGATTTCAGTTATCCATGTGTATGAAACATGACAAAAACCATGGGTCTGCTGTAACAGTTGAGTTGGCAGGCTGACAGACCGGCAGATGTTCAAACAGTGTGGATTCTTCTTTTGTGAGGAAGGGGCTGCAGCGTTTGGCCGATTTTAGAACCGACACGGTGTGATGGAGATTAGGAACAAGCTGTGCAAGCAGTGTTGAGTGGGTCAGGCAGGCAGACGGAGAACAGATTTTACATATCAAAGCTGCAAAGCCAGAGAGAACAGTGTGAACATCAGGCATGGAAATCTGAAATCTAGACTCCTTACATTATGACACTGGAGGCCAGAGGCTCTCTTCCGATAAATGATTTTGTGATTTCAGAAAAAGAGTGGAAGCTGTGCCGAGGTGCGATTCAGTGAAAAAGAATGTTGAGAGAGTACTGGTAAGACCCTGTATGACAAAATTTGACTTACTGATATTTGGACTTTATCTTGGTTGATGCACCTTGTTGACCTGTACATACATATTACTAAATAATAGAGGTAAATAAAACAGACTTTGCAGTGTTACCTCACAATCCAGGCTGGATTACCAATTGTGCAAAGCAGCAAGGGGCCATGAAAGAAGCAAGATCTATGTGTCATCTGGCTTGTACACTCAGGTCCATAATTAGTTGGACAATAACACAATATTTCTAATTTTTGCCTCTGTGCACCACCACAATAGAGTTGAAATGAAGCAATCAACAAATTTGTATAGTGTAGACTTTTTGCTTTAATTCAAGGGGTTTAACCAAAACATCCCATTAACCATTTCGGAATTACAGCCATTTTTGTACACACTGCCTATATTTTGATTGGATAAACTTTATATGAAGATTATTCTTTATACAAATCATCACTTTTACAGCCAGTTTTCTTTGAAGAAGTCATGGTATGGATACATGAAACTTTCCAAGTCAATGAATATGTCGTGGACTTCATTTACACCAATTATTAAGAAATACAAACAGCATGGTAGTGTATGGTAAATCTGTATGAAGTAGGCAGCTTTCAAAAACTGATTGACCGTGCAAGAAGGAGACGAGTGAGGGAAGACACCTATGACAAGTTGTAGGCTTCTGTAGCTGTGATTGGAGATACTATGCATAGTGAAACTTTTTGTTTGTTGCACCACCTGTTATAGGAAATTTTTCATTTGGTTGACTTGAACTAGTTTGACACTTTCACAACAGACAGATACACTTCTGATAGCTGATGACACTCTGATCTCTCGCTCACCTTCTCAAGTATTGCAATCAGAGTCAACTGCATGGTCACAGATGTAAAAGAGAGCACATTACTCCTGTTTTATCATCTTTACACTGGCTACCAGTTAATTTTAGGATTCTGGTCCATACTTTTAGAGCCTTGCATGGTCAAGCTCTTTCCTACATCTCTGACCTGATTCACCTTCTTGCTCCCACCCGTAGTCTGAGGTCATCAGGTCAGAGGTTGTTATTGGTCGCCCGCACCCGCTTTAAGACTCGGGGAGAACGCTCCTTTCAAGCAGTGGCACCCAGACTGTGGAACGCACTCCCGCTCTCCTTGCGCTGCCTAAATTTGGTTGATGTGTTTAAAAAACAGCTGAAGACTTTGCTGTTTAAAACAGGGTTTTAGTTAGATGAGGGTTTTTACTGTGTTTCTTCTGTTTTTGGTTTTTATTTGTTTATTTTATTAATTTGTGTTGTCTTAGTTTTTATTTATATTTTATTGTGAAGCACTTTGTGATTTTTATCTGTGAAAGGTGCTATATAAATAAACTTTGCTTGCTTGCACTCACCTTCCTACTTCCTACCTGCAGGTTTACCATACAGTACCATACTATTTCTATTTCTTAATAACTGATGTCAATAAAGTCCAAGACATATTCAGTGACTTGGAAATATTCATGTATACATCCCCTGACTTGTCTAAAGAAAACTGGCTGCAAAAGTGATCATTTACAGTAACAATAATCCTTGTGTTTAGTTTGTCCAATTACTTGTGGCCTCTGATAATGGGGGGAGGGGGGCTGTGTATGAAAATGGCTGTAATTCCTAAATGGTTAATGCAACATTTTTGTTAAACCTCTGACTTTGTTAAAGCTGAAAGTATACACGACAGGCACATATGGATTGTTTCATTTCAACTCCATTGTGGGGAACAACTATAAAATTATCAACAATATATCTTGTTAGCAAAATATATTAAGATGTAATCCCATTTTGATCAAACTTGGTAGGTACATTGGGCCTATGAATGGGAAGAAGTGATTGGGTTTCTAGGATTGGTCAAGAAACAAGGTCAGAGGTCAAGGTCAGATTTGTGACCCCATGCTAATATATAGGAAAATGGCATTTTTTTAATAGAAATGATTCAGGTATTTTATCTCCAGTGAACATGACTGTTTAAAAGCCCATGTAACATTTCCTCCACCTGACTGATACTTTTAAATGTGAGTGTGGTGTCACAGCGCTCTCTGAGCACTTTTGATCTAGTTTTTTTCCCCTAGCAATGTGAGCGGTTTCTAGCTGTGTCCGAACATTATCAGCGCATAAAAACAGGAAATTAAAACGACAGATATATTCACTTGTACTTTATTAATAATTTCAAATCCCCATCTTTCTCACATTGTGATAATTGGCCTCACATCTACAAAACCCTTCACATTACAATGAGTGACATTATTCTCAACGCGGCGCTGCAGTTATTTAGCAATGGCCATTAATGTGCCACAGCAGGAATTATATCCCATGAAGCCCTCGCAGACTATTCACTGCAGCGAGAGGCAAGGCTGAACTGACAGAAGGCAAATGCAATTTAGTTCTGAAGAAATTTTCTCCTGAAAACCTAATTATGTCAGCAGGGAAGGGAGGGTGATAAGGGTCATTTTGTTCTTTAATATAAAATCACAAAACTACCGTGTGTAATGATGAGCTGTCTCTATTCTCTTGCCTTTCACTCACTGTCACACTTCTCTATGTCACTTCTTTCTCACGCAGGCACCCAGTACAACTCGGGAAGAGTGTGATTAAAGTCATTCGGAAGAACGTTATTAAAAAGTAAAAACCCTTTCAGTGCCAGAAGACAGAGTTTAAATCATCCCAGGTAAAAGTTTTCCGCAGGAGTGAACGCAGAACAAGGGAGTGGGATGGTTGAGACTCTAGCGTGGAAATGTATGTGCTCATATATTGTCAAAACGCACCCTCGGATGTGACAAGTGCAATTTCACAGAACAGGAAGCGTCACACAAACAATTTGTCCGTAGAGGAAAAATGCGTATCACGCACAATGCAGCTGGAAAATCAGGTCGGAAAACTGCAGAAAGGAAGCAAAACGACATAAATAGATAAAGAGGAGCAGGAGGAATAAATAGATAAAAGGAGCGTGGCACAAAGCCATCACTCATATTCGCAGGTTTTCATTTGGGAGAAAAGAGGAAATGTTGTTCATAAAGAAGGTGTAGCAGCACATGGTTTACTCTGGCACACTTTCAAGCGGCAACCTCCGGTGCTGAAAAATGAATCCAATGCGGAAGTGCCAGAACCTGCAGTTCCTCGAATGTCCACTTTGAGGCTGGCTCCAAAAGTGAGTTAATTCCCACAGACCCCCATGTTAAAATGTTGAACTTTACAGCAGGAACAAACATGTTTATGGCCTGGTTCATAAAAACAGTTTTTTTTTCTTCAGGCTATAATGGAGAAATATATTTATGACATTTTATTCATAGATTTCCAATGGTGACTGTTTTTTCTGCTTTGAATTGTATAAATCATTTATTAGATATAGTATGGATGTAAGTATAAAATGGGTGAGTTCATGTAAATATTGAAGACATTTATTTGGCCAGAATGATATATTTATTTTTTATTATTAGATACAAAGGTGCAAGTCAATTGCATGATAAAATGTTTCAATGCAAGAACGTTTGTGATAAAAACATTGTTGTGTGCTGGCCAACCAACCAGACATAGTGGTGGTTGACAAGGAACAGAAGACTGCAGTTGTGATAGATGTGGCAATCCCAGCTGACAGCAACATCAGAAAGAAGGAGCACCAGAAAATCGAGAAGTACCAGGGGCTGAAGGAACAACTGGAGCAGATGTGGAAGGTAAAGTCCAAAGTGGTCCCAGTGGTAATAGGAGCATTAGGAGCTGTAACCCCCAAATTGGAAGAGTGGCTCCAGCAGATTCCAGGCACAACATCAGAGGTCTCTGTCCAGAAGAGCGCAGTCCTAGGGACAGCTAAGATACTGCGCAGAACCCTCAGACTCCCAGGCCTCTGGTAGAGGAACACAGACATACCATCCCCCAGAGGGGGGTGAGAGGGAGATTTTTATCATTAATATATTGAAAAATATGCCCTCTACACTGGTCTGATGTAAATCAAGAATCACAGATACAGTCAGTCAGAGCGGGCAAAAAAGCTGTATCTCGAATAGGGCAGACACAGAGTTTCAGCGCATTCTCAAATGTGATTGGCTACAGACAGACTAACCTCTGGGGCAGATACAGATTTTGCTCCGCTCTCGGCGGTGATTGGCTGTAGAATGACGGACGCTGTGTGAATTTCAGCTGTCCCAGATGAAAGATTAGCATCGTGAAATAAATGTGCCCTTAGCTTGGGTAATCACTCTCACGTCGCGCTGTGTGACAGCTACGGTTGGTTTCTCTCTCTCTCTTTCTCTCTCTCTCTTTCTCTTGCTCTCATGCACGCGCTCTCTCTCTCTGTTGCACATGTGCTCGCTCTCTCTCGTGTGCTCTCTCTCTCTCTCTCTCCTCTCTCTCTCTCTCACTGTGTGTGGCAGGTGCAGGGAAAACAGCTCCAGCCCACTGAAAAAAAAAAGTGTGCATGCAGTTTGTTTCTGAACAGCTGATTAAACCAGTCACATTGACCCGATCATATAGTCTGTTTAATCTGCTATAAGAAATGAGCTTTGGTGTCTCTATCGTGAGCTTCTGATTCTGTTGTGATGACGTTTCATTCTGACTGTGTCCTGACTCTGTTTTACACATCAAATTTAGAGTCTTACCTAAGTCCAACGATACACAGGGTGAATATATTAATGATAAAAGTGTTATCACATGGCTGTTTTTGTATCAGCCCTTGATACAAAAACAGCCATGTGATAACACTTGATACAGTTGCAGTCAGAAGTTTACATACACTCATCATGGGCATGAATGTCATGGTAATTTTGGGCTTTTAATGATTTCTTTGAACTGTTCTTTTGCCGGGGTGGAATGATTGTACAGCATACATCATTAATGACTCTAAAGAACAAGAATTGGTTGCACTGGTTTGAATTTATTTGGGCTCTTCTCTAATCCACACAGGGTCAAAATTATACATACAGGCTCAAATATATACATACATTCACTTAAATCTTTTAATATGTGTTGCTGAAGGTTCTACAGTGTCTTTTAACAGGACAAGGCCAAGGCCTATTTACTCCTCGTTAGTGATCATGATTGACGACAGCAGGGGTGGTGGCCTAGCGGCTTTCAATGCGGAAGGTTCCCAGTTCGAACCCCATGTAATGTGGAGTTGCGTCAGGAAGGGCATCCGGTGTAAAACTTGTGCCAAATCTACATGCAGATCCATGTGGGATCTGCTGTGGCGACCCCGAGTTGAAACTGGGAGAAGCCGAAAGTAAATTATATTGATAATGATTGACTACAACTGGTAGTTTCTCTTTGCCAGCATAAAAAGGATGTCTTTCACAGTTATTGAGGCTATATGCCAGTCATACTTCCCACACCTAATGCCCACACCCAAGCCACCCGTAATTAGAACCACCGCCCAGTCAACAAAAACATGTGTTAATCAATCACCCAAAACCAGGTTACCTAGTTTTGTAACTTTAGCTAGCTTGTCAACTTTGAAATTGGTGGGTGTGCTTGAGCTTCATTCCCACTCTTCAGAAGACCTATGGGTGATGTCACAGAGGGTTTGTCCTTTATTTTTACAGTCTATGGCCATGACTGTCAGTGAAGTCAAGTCAAGTCTGGGAGCATGTACTGGTGCCGCATGTCACCACATCCACCACACCACAGAATCACCTTGTGTGCTGGATGGCAAATGCCCAGTTAGACATCTTATCCATCCCCACCCCTTGAAAGTAACCATGCATTTGCTGCAGCCAGGTGAAACATGGACATCCCCTTAGCCTTCTCCAGCTGCTGAGGTCATCAACACTGAGGTACCTGCATGCTGGATCATGCAAAGAGAAACGCGCCACATGTCCAAAATGTCATAGCTGATGCTCCCTCACAATGCAAGTGATACTCCTCATCTGAGTCTCCCTAAGTAACCGCTCATTTGACACATAGTCATTGCAGCGGTACCCAAGGATCCTCCGAAGAGACCTAGTACCAAAGACATCTAGTCTTCGCCTTAGGTCACTGGCTATTGTTCCAGTCTCTCAACCATACAGTAAGACAGGAAGCACCAGGACCCTAAAGACTTGGACCTTCATTCTCCTGCAAAGATATAAATTTGTCCCCTGTATTTAACCAATCTCAATTATAGTTATATACAATCCAACCACTAGGAGCAGTGGGCAGGCACAGTCAAGAACTCCAGATCTAGACACACTGCCTTGGTTAAGAGCAGAAAAAGTTGCATGACCCTAATGTGCATGTTTTGATCGCAGGAGGAAACCCACCTAGACACTGGAAAAACATGCAAGCTCCACACAGAAAGGACCTGGGCATGGGTGGAATCTAACCCCAGACCTTCTTGCTGTCAGGCAAGAGTGCTATCCACTGATACACAGGTACGAGCCTAAAACCATCTCGACTAAACTGTGTGAGCATGAGGTTAATAGCGTGGTTTGGTTTCATTTATTGTGTGCCGCCTAATTGTGGCTTTATGAATACTTTTCTGAAGCTGGAGTAATGAATCAACACACCCCCACCACTAGCTTTGGAATTTAATTCCCACAAGACATGGAACTACACACTCAACATGGCATTTAACAGCATAGAGCCAATCTGAGACGCTGCAGGGGGTCACAGCATGTCCACACAACAGGCGGGCATTTCAGTGAAACATGAAACCTGCTGTTTTTCAGCTTCTTTGTGCATTTTAAGAATGCAATGTGTATTTTATGTACTGCTGTGATAAAGAGCCTTTCGAGCTGCTGATTCCATGTGAAAATTCTTGGTGTCATTCTGAGTAAAGTTCTCTCTGAGCTGCCGATGGATTTCCATCTTCTGATGGATCTTCTGTCACCAGCTATCACTGCACAGGAGAGTGATTATCTAAGTCACCCAGCATCGGATTGCCTGGCAGGTCATGGGTTGCATTAGCTGGAGCAATAAGGCTGAGGGGGCACCATCAGAGGATGAAGTAATCATACCACTTCTTCAGTCTAGTCACAGACACTAGCTTTAAAGATCCAGTATTTCTACATTCACCACACATGGGCTACAGGCATGTTTTATGGTAATATATGCATGGAAAAATCAATGTCAACCATTCATTTTTTTAAAAGGCGTGTCAGCAGCGGTTGTCTCTATTGTGAACGAGACAAGTTAAAATTCAAATGCAGCACATACTGTGGGAACATGTGCTCCTCCAGTGTTATTTGCTCTCTTTTTCCCACCGGGTTATGCTCCATAGAAAAGGAAAAATGCATCTCGGTGCTGCAGATGAGATGCTTGATATCTGCAGTTCACTTCAGCAGTCCAATTCATCTGCACACAGCACGACCCCCCGCACATGGACTTCAAACGCTCGGTGTGAATTTGATGAATGAGAATGGGCTCGATACCGTGGGGATTTTCAGATGTAGATCGATGGATCCTGATGACGGTCTCCCATAATGCACACAAACATACATATGACAGGTGTAGTTGGGGATTTTGATTCAGCACTCCCCACATCCCTGCCCCACATTCAAAGTTGCATATTCAGTATTTTAAAGGTTCTAATCCAGGGACATCACTAGGATTGAAAGACTGGGTAGGCTTAGCTACCAGGGTTGTTGGTAATCGGCGCGGAGCGCGGCGAAAAATTTTCATCACACCTTAAAAGGCTTCATTAATTAATTTATTATTAGTTGTAGAGCATTTATCAGGACCTGTTATCTGGCTCACTCTCTTTTTAGTGCAGCGGATAACTGCAACAATCGTTCAGATGGAGACACAAGCATGAAATTTGGCACAGATATTCTCCAGGACCTGCTCTCTTCAAAAAGGGCGTTGGCCACATGAAAATCCAAGATGGCCACCATATTTTCCAAGATGGCATCCGAACAACTGTAGAATCCTTCAATCATATTGAAACATATACCATATTATTCGCCTGATCATAACGATTCTAAAAAGGTATAGTTTGGACTATCTGTGACTGAATGTTATGGAGTTATGGGGCAAAAACAGCAAAAATGGAGATAAAGGTCAATTTCAGTTTGTACAGGGGTCAAATGTTAAAGTTGCTTCAATTTTTGTAAAAA
>OMMV01179686.1:0-10794 GCA_900302635.1 Chatrabus melanurus
CTGTTATATTAGATTCTTTCAGCCTGTATCATTGTGGCATAATTGGAATTCATATATAATTTGCGGCACTTTTACAACTGTCTTCCTAAGTCTGTATATATGTAACGTTACCAAAGAAATGTATTTGACAATGGCTCACAAGTAGTTTTCATGTCTATTTTTTGACTCGGTAGACTAATTTATCCTTTTAATTGAACATAACATGCAAGTTTACATGCATATAGACAACAAATGCAAAAACATTACCTACATTTTTGGAATTATACGCTATTTAATAAATATTCTGATAAAATGTGCCGTCTATGGTGGCCATTTTGAAAAATATGGCTGCCCTATTGGATTTTTACGTGGCTAACAGTTTTTTCTTAAAGAATACCACAGAAGGGTCATACATGCCAAATTTCATGCTTGCATCAGAATGTGAACGATTTTACACTTAGCCGCTCAGCTACAAAGAAAACTGGGTGGAAAAGCGATAATTTGGATTTAAAAATGAAAATAGAGGCACTATGCCTACAAGTGGCTGTAATTCCTAAATAGTTATGTGATATTTTTGTTGAACCCCTTGAATTAAAGCTGAAAGCTGACACTACGAGCACATCTCGACTGTTTCATTTCATCGCCATTGTTTTGGTGTACAGAGACAAAATTAGAAAAATTGTACCACCGTCCAAATACTTATGGACCGGACTGTATGTCAGTCAGTTTAGCTATTTTTCTGACTTACACATATTCGTCCCTCAGCCGGTCTGTCTTTACTTATTCTCTATTGTTGTGTCTTATTCTAATCCAAACATTCCCTGCCAGTGAAATCTGTTTTCTCCAGCACACTCCCCAAAGATTACACATAATTAATATCACCTTCTGTTGTGATTTCCTGATAATCTCCTTTGTCGTAAATGTTGACATTTTTTGGTCAAACAGCTCCAGCGTTATTTACGTTTTTTTCTCATTTTACCGTGGAAAACTTTGAAATGTTATTAAGCACGGCGACGGTCGCCTTTGAAGCAGCGTCCAAAGACTTCGGGTCTCGCATCTGAGTCTGATTTCATGTGAAGAAGGTTTTGGCTCCACGGAGAGCTCTCGTTAAGACTTAGCGAACGCCAAAGCCCCACATGTGGAGGCTGAGTACGGTATTCATCATCAATAAATGTGGGAGCTGTTTAATGGCGCAATCAATAATCGGCGTGAAGGGGAGCGTCACCTCGCGTGCCGCATATATTCCGACTCGCCTCATTTAGAAGACGGCGAGCTTAAGTCCGCTCCTTTATCTGAGCTGCTCCTGCCTTTAATGGATCTTTACTCATCATGAAATGATGTCTCGCTCTGCGGTGATTAATAAGAAACGGGCCGAAAGAAGCCGAATTCATTAATTATGAAACGGAGAAAATGAGCTCTGCAAATATCACATTTGACTGATGAGCTGTGGATCGGCAGCCGAGCGCGAAGCCGCGGCCTAAATTATGAACCACTCGCCGCGACGCGGCCTGACTGGAAAATCTCTCCTCCTACTCCACGTGAACGCTGCACGCCGCTCCCGTCTCACCTCCGGGTTGAATTAAAGATGATAATCTTAAGGTGGTTTTTTTTTTCCTCTCGTTTCTTCCTATCTGCAGCGTGCAACTGCAACCTCCACGCCCGCCGCTGCCGCTTCAACATGGAGC
Source organism: Chatrabus melanurus (assembly GCA_900302635.1). NCBI lineage: Eukaryota > Metazoa > Chordata > Actinopteri > Batrachoidiformes > Batrachoididae > Chatrabus > Chatrabus melanurus. The sequence goes on from OMMV01179686.1 coordinate 1,665, forward strand.
TGTACAAGCTGTCGGGCAGGAAGAGCGGAGGCGTGTGCATGAACTGTCGCCACAACACCGCAGGCCGCCACTGCCACTACTGCAAAGAGGGTTTCTACAGAGACATGGCCAGACCCATCACTCACCGCCGGGCCTGCAAAGGTAACGAGCTGGAAGCTTTTTGGTTTTTGTCACCATGTGGGGATCCTGATTTACACCTCCTAGAGATGAGCAGTCCCGTTCCAGAACTCGGATCCATTTTTCCTTACATGTTACGCTGATGGTGTTTGACATTTTTTCTCTGTGTAATTTGTCATGATGTCAACTGACGCCAATAGAGGGCTAACTTTCTGCTGTCAGATACAAAGTCATGCACACATCAGACAAGGTGGACATTGGGTACATTTCAATTCTAGTTGTAGCCACCAGGGGGCAGGGTCTGTGAAACTTGTACACGTATGAAACTGTGTACGTGACAACTTGACAAAGACTTTGTGTATCAAAGTGAAACTTGTTAACCGAGGTCACCTCACTGAGACCTCAGACATGTTCAGTGTTGGGCACATTTCAGTTCTAATCGAGGCCACCAGGTGGCAGAGTCTGTGAAATCTTGTGTACAGGATAAAAAGACTTCCTTTGTCAAAGTGAAACAAGTTCACCTCATGAAGTCCTTGAACAAGTTTGATGTTAGGTGTGTTTCAGTTGTAATTGTGGCCACCAGGGGGGCAGACTGTTTGAAACCTTTTGTACGCGATATCTTGAAAAAGACTTTAATGTATCAAAGTGAAACTTGTTACACAAGTTCACCTTGGACAAGTTCGACATTGGGCATGTTTGGGTTCTAATTGTGACCACCAGGGGGCTGAATGTCTGAAACCTTGTGTATGTGATACCTCGACAAAGATTTTGTGCATTAAGGTTTGTGTTCACCGAACCCTGTCAAATCTCAGAAGTGAAGCAGAGTAGATCCTGATTAGTACTTGGCAGGGAGACCACTTGGGAACAGTGGGGGCTGTGTGTGTTTGTCTGTGTAAATTAAGTTTAGACAAATAGTTGTGTCAGGAAGGGCATCCGGCATAAAACTTGTGCCAAATCCCAATGCAGATCTGTAATGGATCTGCCGTGGCGACCCTGAACAGCAACAACATTATAAGAAATCAGGCTGTATTTAATCACATTTTTACAAATCGCCCTATTACTGAGTGATCATTGGCAAATGTCTTTATGTTGTCATATACAGAGTAGTACACATGTGAAAAAACCAGTTTTTTTTGTTGCTGTTGTTTTATATTGTTTATTTGATTTAATTAGATTTTATTTAATCGACTAATGTGTTTACGCTGAACTGATCTGCTGCTAATTGGTTACATGAGTGCTTAATCAGGCCATTACTCATTGATTAGGTTCACCCAGGATGCATTGCTCCTTTTGCACTGAGGGAAGTCCAACGTGGACTCGAACATCTGCACAGCATTTCTGCATCCTTTGCATTTTTAAAAGCCCTGTGACTTTATCAGTAGAAATATTTATAATTAAGACTTTAGTTTGACCTTTTTTTTATTCTCTGTGTGCGAGTTCTTCCCTGCAGCTTTGATTTAGTTTGAAAATGAAGTTTGAAGCTTGATAATTAGAATCTTTAATGAAATAAAAAGAAAATGTTGACTTTTGGTAAACTAGGAAAGTTTAGATATTTCAAATGTGGTTTTTGTCTTTCTGTTGACCCATGAAGAAGGGGAAAAACATTAACCTCTACATTACCATTAAAATTTTAGGCAGTCCGCATTTTAGGCAAACTTTTGCATTGTGCCAATGGTTTTTTTTATTTTTATTTTTTTAAAGATTGACTGATTACTACATTTTTACAACAAAAAAGCCCAAATCTTTCAATAACGGAAATGAAAAATTTTACATCAATCAATTACACCACAACTAAATACAGTTACTTTATAATATAAAATTGATGTGAAAAATAAAATCACGTACAGTTGAATTTTTGAAGGTTAAAGTTGCACTGAAAGAATATTTAGCACATCTCCAACTTTGGTCACATCTCAAATAAAATTTTTACACTGCACTTGTATTTGCACTGATTTGAATCGACGCATTGAAAGTCGGCGGCATTTAGCAACCATAGGGACACGTAGTAGTTTTGACTAGGACACAAGACAACATGAAAATTTTTATTTGTGTGACTTTAAGCTTAATTTGACTATTTTCATTTGTTAAAATGTTTGGAATATTTCAAACTTGGCCTGATTGACATGTTTTTTTGTCCCATATAACCATAAATCAAAACATTTCTGAGAAAATGCATGAATACGACATGATTGAAAACATGCATGGCAGAAAAAAAAAATCTGCATGTCTGACTTGCAAAAGCGTAGCAGAGAGAAATTAATTGATACTACGCCTGAAGCTTTTTTGGCCGCTTCGCTGAAAGTTTCAATGAACCACACAGTGCATGTGATCAGATGACCCAAGCACTTCTCATGGAAAAATGTGTGTTACCCCTTTACTGTTAATATTTTTCAGGCTGATATTATGCTGGAAGCATTTCTCTCCTTTTGATGGATTTCATGCAACAATATTTGTTTGCTGTATTGTTGCTCAGCAAAATATTGAAATGAATAGCAGAGGGAAGGGGGTGGTGGGGGGGAGGGGGGTTGTTTGTTTTGCTTTTTTCCAATCCTGTGGATCCTAATGAATATAGAATTCAGAACGTCACTGCTGGCAAGAGCCGGCAACGCCATTAGCCACGAAGATCTTATGATTGAAATTTCATGGCAACAATCTCCTCCTGGCTTCCGCTCAGTTTTCCTTATGCATCCGACCCGAACTGAAACTGTACACCAGGAGGTTGGAAACGGCATGACATCCTTCCACGGCTGCCCATGTTAGTTGCGGCTGAGATGTTGAACCATTCATCATACTGTGGCAAAATCTCCAGTGTGTGTTGGTAACATGCCTGAAAACTTAAGTAAGTTGACCTTTTACTGCACCGAAACTCTGATTGTGACAGAAGACAAGTTGTAAAATGCATAAGTCCCTTTGCGAAATGTTTCTCTTTTTTTTCTTGCAAAAACTTCAACTCTGATTTTTTTCCTCTCACATGCAAAACCCCATTTGTCCTCATCAAAACCAAACAATCAGCTGGTAAACTCTGTGAAACAGTCTCATCTTGAAGTCTAGCCAGATTAAATCTGGGACACCAAGCAGACACCATCCTGCTGGAATTCACCTGAATCCTTATTGAACCCACAACTAGTCTGTGATCAGATTTCATAGCCAGAGCACTTCAATAGACACTGCAGTTCTGCAGTTCTTCTCTTTACACGAGAGCACAATTGATCTCCTTAGCTACACCGCCAGTATTGGAGTACCATGTCCAGTAGTGCCGCTCTAGACGCTGGAACCAGGATCCAGCTGCTCATGGTCCTCGACTGTTTAGAGGAACATTGAACCATTTTCACCATGGTTGCCAGATCTGTCGGAACTGATGTAGTCCTCGAAACAAGTTGTCGGTGCCTGAAATCACCCATGACCAGAGGAATTTCACCTCTGGGACAGTCGTCAGTCACCAAGTGAAGCTGTGAGTGGAAGGTCTCCCTCATTGAGATATCGCTCAACACAGTTGGACAACAGACAAGACACCCAAAGTGTACCTAAGTCGGAACCTTATAATGTTCTTGCTGACTGCTGTGATATTTGACACCATCAGAAGGAGCCGGCCCGCCAGAGAAACCTCCACTCCCTCGGTACACAGACTATGGCAGTAACCCGACCAGAAGTAGGTGTATTCACCCACCAAGATCTGGTCACTTCCAGGTCCTCAAAAAGCACTGCCACTGCAATGTGGAGCTGTCTAAACTACCTCAACAGCAATGGAACATTGTCCTCCTTGCTGAGAGAAAGGAAGTTGCAGGTGTCCACCTGCATCAGCCACCTCAAGTTTGGACCTGGGCGCCACCGTGCACTTGACAACCCTTCATCACCGCACCAGTCGCCACTCTCCAGAGACGAGGCCCTTGATGCTCTCTGGATTTTTTTTTTTTTTCATTTCCAGTGTTGAGGATCCAAGCTGACTTCCCCCATCGCCTTAATAATGAGTGCATCCTCCGATAAAAGACAGCAGCACAGTTGAGCTTTGTGAGGCGTTTCTACAGTAGCTGGGGTGCCATTCCCACCACCAACCCCTAAAAATGAGTTACTTGCAGGCTGGAGGACCGCCTACAGTCCCATATACAGTTGAGCATTCTGCATAGTTACTGGCCAGCACATAAATAATGCACCAGCTGTTTAAAATCCATTATTTGAATAAGATGGCAGAGTCTCAACTCTTTCCATATTAAATTTGTCTGTATAGACAAAATATAAATGCCTTTTCTTTCTCTCTCTCTCTAGTTTTCCTTCTCAATTCTGATTTTTACTTGCCTTCATGTACAGTATCTGTGTCCACGTATCACTGTTACATAGAGGTCAGAGGTGGACCGTGGCTAAAGGGGGCAAGTGTCAAATCTCAAATGTAGTTACGACAATAAAATACAGGTGTTTTCTAAAGGGGGGGCAGGACTGACTGGGGCGGGCTGGTGGCAGTGCGGCGTCTGAGAGCAGGCATAGACCGTGCCTGTTTCTAATCAGACCAGCTCTGTAGATGGGTGTCTGTACACAATCCGAGGCATAGTCACCAGCCACCCCTCTCCTGCCTCCAGCATCACCACCACTTACCTCCCACATACACCCCGTCCCAGCCGTCCTTGTTTAGTACTAAGTACTCAATTCAAAGTGAACTCTGCGGGACTCCGGCTCACCAGTTCACACAACCTTTACAGTGTGACAAACATTAAAACAGTCAGTCAAATTCACAGAGCCTGGCAGGAGAACACGAGGTCTTCGGAATCTGAAGTTTTTATGTGAATCTAAGTGTTTATTTACAGCTGGTTTCTGTTGACCACAAGGTGCGCTGACAAAAATGAGACCGTAGTCATTGTGAAACCATACAGGCCAACAAAAACAGCTATTATCTGGTTTAAAACCCATTAAACTTGCATAAAAGTATTTGAAACCGATGTATCCTTGGTGTAATACAGTTAAAACCCACTTAAAGTGGTTATACTGTGCAAAATCTGTTTCAATTTCCAATTGTCAAGATATTTATGTGCCTCAGCTGTAGCAGCAAATGAATAATATTATAAAGCTAATTGCTCTGGCGCAGGTTCACTCTGTTTCTACAACCATGAGAGAATCAAAGTTTTAATATGGTGTCACTGAGATGTGCCAACTGGACTGACCTAGGGGTAAAAACTGTTGTCCATCAAAAACCCTCTACACATTTTGATCATCCATAATTCTTGTTGCTGCATCAACCAAAAGCAATGCCAGCTGACGTGCAGCATTGCTGTAGTGAAAACCTGCCCTTATGTTGGAAGTAACAGAACTTTAGCATCATCTCCAAATGTCCAACTGTCACAAAACTGCAAACAACTGGCACTACCTCAAGTACTTTAGCACACAGGAACCCTAATCTGTGCAAAGACCAGTCAAAGGACTACAAATCCCAATGTGGTGCCTGTCACATCTGCGGTCCTACAGGCTTGAAAAGTCATCAACATCTGAGGACATTTTTACTGCTTCTTAACTGGTCCAAGCCCCTGCACATAAAACTTCAGAAAAACACTTCGAGGTGGAGTGCTGTGGGTGGAGATCGACACCTCCCCCCCGGTCCTCCAGTTATCCCCATCCTGCTCCTTATTGCCCATTCAGATCTGCTGGTTCTTACCACATGGACCATGTGGACAAAGGCAGCAAATCCTGCTGGTTTAACAGACTACAATTGTTTACAGGATATGTCAGAATGTGTAACATGTTTTATCCACACTGATATTGTCATATTTTTTGAGCTATCGTCTCCTCTGGACTGACTGACTAACTGAGCATCTGATCTTCACTTAGCCAGAAAACAATGGCTTATCATTCCTCCTGCTGTGCCACATCGCTTGGCAGGCATAAAGGGCCAACTACAGACTTGTGTCACAGGTCATAGGACAGGGTTTATCCAAAATCTGCTGCAATCTTCTACACATAACTGTAAATTCACTGGCAAAAATAAAAATAAAAAAAACAGTGTAGGAATTTTTTTTTTTAAATTTGAAACCAATATTCATACGGTTGTTCCATGAACTCATTCATTCAAAAAATGCAAATAATCGGCTGTTAAATAAAAAATGTGATATTGGCCTGAAGGCCTCGTGTTCCCCGTCGCATGGTGGCCGTGTACTGAATGTATGGAAAGTTATTGCGAGTACCACATGTAGTACTGTCATTTTCAGTTTTTTTGCTCTGTGGCATTGGAAAGTAGGTCAAGGTCACTCATCATCGAACTCATTCAAGACCTCCATGTGATGCATCTGTGGTACAAATTTGGTGGCTGTGCACTCAACCTATCAGGAGTTATTGCGAGTACTGTTTTTCATCCGCACGCACAGATGGACAGCATTTCTATGTTTCCCCCGCTGGGGTGACGGGGGACAAAAAGGGGGGGAGCAAATTAACCACTCCTCGAGCCCGGCCTCCCATCTCTGAGACTGACCTGTTAGTTTGTGCTGGGCTGTGATTGGACTGTTTATTTTTGCGATGCAGCAAACCGCTAGACCGTATTTATGAGGAAACAGAGATTGAAATCAAGAACAAAAAAACCCTTCCCCCTTCAGGAACGCAGAGCAGGTGGTTCTTTGGGATAGGGGTTGGACTATAGACAGAGGTTTAATTCCAGGTGTGTGTTTCAGGCTACTTGTCTGTGTCCTTTGACAAGAAACTTCATCTGCATTGTCCCAGTCTACCCAGCTTTAAACGGGTACCGGTCTTGTCATGGGAAATAACCTGCGATAAACTGGTATCCCATCCACACATTTCAGTGTGTTTGTAACAGTAATGTTTCTGAAGCTAATGTTGAACATCCTTCAATGGATCTGACTCAAATTTGGCACAGGGTTCTTCTATAGCCTCTGCGAGTCACGTCAGGTTGCATACACCATGGTACTCCCTTGGGTCCTGGATGGCAGCCATCCAGCCTAGAAATGATTGAGCCCTACAACAGACCGGCTTCGTACCCCCTTGATGGCTCAACTTTACTTCTTCCATTCCAATAGCCCTCTACAGAATCTGGGGATACAGCCTGTATTATACTACTACTATTACTACTTCTTCTTTTTCTTCTTCTTCAGATTGTGACAAACTCCTGGACATGCAGAGTGTAGCGAAAAATCAAACATGGCTTGAAATATAACCAAAAGAAAAATACATTTCTGAGTGGAATCCTATAAACTAGTTGTAGAGGTTTGCATTTCTGTGTGTTTGCAACATTGAGGTTTTTCAGCCGTCCCTCAACGGATCTGACTCAAATTTGGCACAGTGGCCGTCTATAGACTCTGCGAGTGCATACTTCAGTTTTGTCAAGATTGGACCAGAAGGCCAGAAATTATTGAGCCCTACCCAATACCCACTTCTGACCTCCTTGATGGATCAAGCCCAAACTTTCCTTCCTTGATTCAGATTTCCATCGTGCATTCTGACCACACTTTGCACCAGTGTTCACACTCTGAAGCTACACGAATAGGAAAATTACTTTCCAAGACTCAATGAATGGAACTTTTCAATGCTACAACTTAAATCTTTGCAAAAGGCAAACATTTTAACTGCTGATGCCAATATTGTGACAACTCAATAATTTATAAGCTTGATGAATCCTGTGTAGTCGTCACATTTTATGTACCTCCTTTGGTGCATTTAGATTTTTAACCTTTGCAACCTAAAGACTGTGATGCAAGATCACAGTTACAGATAGGTTTGTATGTCTTGTAAAACTCTGAGCTCGCTGCGTCAGTGTTAGTGCACCAATCAACTGGGTTTCATTAGCACATCTAAAGGCACAAACTTCATGAATACCAGAAATTGCCAAGTGGTCCATGCACACTATAACACCTGGAAAAACGGGCAGGAGGTCTGGTTCTGGCTAATGAATGGGGTTTTGCGGCATGGAAGTGTGCATGTTGGTTACAAGCTTGACACAGAGCGACTGGAATCACTGCAGACAGACTTGACTTCTGACGTTTGACCCCTCCGTATTAGTCATACCCCGCCATGTGCAGATCCCTTTCAGCTTAGTCACAATCTCTCTCACCCAGTGTCATCAAAGCATGAATTTCCTCGTGGAACCTGCACGAGTTAAATCGTCTGGATTTTGCACAGATGCTGAAACATCAGATTTACAGCTTCAACCACCACAGAGCAATTTTGGCACTTGTGCACTGCACTGCCTTCCTGGAAGAGGTCAACATATTTCTGGAGATCTGAGCTTTAGTTAATCCCACCCCAGACACACCGATCATTCTGGGGTCAGGTTTGGCCATTTAAACCCTCCCTTCACCCCGCCAACAGGTGGTACGGTCCTCTGGTATTTTTCAATCGCTGAAAAAATGTCCGGCACAAATAAACACATTCACAGTTCCGCCAAGTGTTGGGAAGAAACCGTGACATGTTAGCAGCTGTCTTTTGCTGGCAACACCTACAGCATACTGTTGGGTTACAGGGTTTTTCCCCCCCACAGTGTAATTTTGGCCATTCTTGTCTTTTCTTGATAAGATTGGACAATTAGAGCTATCGCATTACAGCTGAGTCACTCTAAAGTTTGGTTTAATAATTTTGCACTAGCCTGTGCCTGTTTTCTTGAGAATTAAAATAAAACTGTGGGGGGAACGCAGACTTTCATGCTGCATTTCAGGCCTGTTTGTGTTTTGTGTTGTTGCTAAGATGCGAGTTGCTATCTGACTTTGGTGCCTTACATTTACTTTACTAGGCAATAGTACCCGTGGGTGGTGTTGTGTAGTAACGAAGTAATAATACTTCACTACTGTACTTAAGTATGTTTTGGGAGTATCTGTACTTTATTTGAGTTTTTTAAAATTCTGTCAACTTTCACTTTTACTTCACTACATTTCCTAACTTAAATGCATACTTTTACTCTGATACATTTTCAATTTGCAGTGTCGTTACAAAAATCAGATTAAATGAAATTTGGTGTTTTCTCCACCACTCTTAAGTCTACCTGTGGCTCCATCTTAAAGGGTGGATGGATGGATAAACTCCAAAAAATATC
>OMMV01179701.1:0-13342 GCA_900302635.1 Chatrabus melanurus
GTTGGCATCAAAACATCTTAACGGACAGAACCCTACCTTTTGTGGTGTTTTACTTCAGTTTCAGAAGACGGGAGGGTTCCTCAGCTGAGTCGATGTTGTAAATCTCCCCGTCTCTCTGTCAAAATGAGGCCCGCATGCACATCCCAGAAAACGTGTCATTGTAAAATGTAAGACAATAGTTTGTCAAGTTTGGGTGTCCAGATGTCTTTGTAAACGTGGCATCCCTGAATAAAGGAATGAAATTCAAATGTACCGCTCACTATTTCTCTCCCACGTTTCATTGCACGCAGGAAGCCATGCTTCATGAAGGCTTCATGAAGGCTTCATGGGTCAAAGCGCGGCCTGCGCGCAAATCACAGAAAATGTGCGCTTAAACGAGTGATTTATAAGTACCCTATGTTCAGTACGGTCGAATACGGTATTTAGTGTGTTCAGAGTGTTTTTGATTCAGTCAGTGTAGAGTTTTAATTTCATCATCAACTCAAGTGCTGTGCAATATCTCTGTACAAATCACAGTTACAAGGTCGCAGTACATTCCTGTCAGGTTTCCTGAAACAGGTATAACAAAAGATTTGCACAAAATTAAAATTATGGAATAATATCACTTGAAATGTTCAACAACTGGTTTGAGGATCAACAGTTTCCATATCCTGAAGATTCTGGCTGAAGTTTTTGCATAACTTTTACGTAATAACGTTACAAATAAGCATCTGAACATGACAGTATAATTCATAGCCAATGCTGTAGACCTCAGGTTTTGTAAATGGTACACCGCCCACCGTTTGGTACATGTAAAATATTAGTTTTTCAGTTTCACAGTTGTTTTTTTTTTATTACACCCGAATCTAGCAAGGGCTTCACAAAGCCTTAAATGTGTTTTATCCCTTTTGTTTAAGTGTATATAGTTTCACCTTGTCTGACACCAAGTTAAACACGTACATCACTGCATAAAATTAGAGTTTATTTTTCAAGTTTTCCATCAGAGTAAAGCTGCAGGATCACAGAGTTCATCACTTGTAATAGAAAACAGAGATGTCCAATCTGTTCTGTCTGTAATGTACTTTACAGTGTATCTGTGTCTTTTGCGGTATATCGAAGACATATTATTACTCAGACCCCCCCGTTATCCTTTGTAATTAATTTTGAATAGGAACCTGGATATGTTCTGAATGAAAGAAGTCTGCCTACCTCCTGCTTCATCACTTATCCCACTTGGCAACATCGCTTCAGTTATTTCGTTACGGATCTTCTTTGGTCCCTTTGGCCAGCTGGATCTGGACAGGAGCAGGAAATGAAGAACAAGGAATTAACCGGGTTTATGTTTAGGATATGAAAGCTTGGAAAAGAAAAGTTCAGCACCCCTTTTCCCAGTTTACACTAGGCCAACACAAATTAAAACCTCCCTTGCTTTTTCATTCCCTCCCAACCTACATGGTACTCCCCAGTTCTTCTTCACCTTTTCTTTGTTGATTCACTCATTCCTTTCAGTCTTTTTGTCCACATTTCTTATAGGTTGTGTGTATGATTTGGCAGTTTTTATCTATATTTGTCACACTGAGATCTTACATTCTTACAGATTTTTTTAAATCATAGAAATTTATTGTTGAAAACATGCTGGGTTCACTGGGATGAACCTCAGGTCATTTTGTGAATGTTAAAGAGCGTTCAGTAATGATGGAGGGATTTCATGCTCTTGTCCATTTTGTTAACTCTTCTTCATTCAGCTTCTTTGTCTTTGATTTCCTTCTTTCTATCACTATTTAGGGAGGTCACCTTCAAATGTTGAAAACACGCCACAAACAAGTGCTCAGCGAGCACATAGCTCCACCAACACTTAAGTACATATTTTAATGACACGTTCCATAAAGAGAAATCTGAGGGAGAAGAAAAATGTAGGAATCTCTTCATGCTGTACCTCCCTTGGTGGAACGAGGACACTGATCTGAAAGCTGGATTCCTCACTTATATTCAGCTAGAAACCTGCAACTCCATTTTTTCCACATATTCTAAATATTATGTTTGTATGCTTACAGAATATGTGAAAAAAATAGAGTGCCGGTTTCTAGACCAATTTGTTATCTTAAATGGTAAATGGAATGCATTTATATAGTGCTTTTCCATCTGAAACAGATGCTCAAAGCTCTTTACAATGATGCCTCACATTCACCCATTCACACACCGATGTCAGGGCGCTGCCATGCAAGGCACTCAACTGCACACTGGGAGCAACTTGGGGATTAAGGACCTTGCCCAAGGGCCCTTAGTGATTTTCCGGTCTGACAGGGATTTGAACCGAGGATCCTCTGGTCTTAAGCCCACTGGTTTAACCTCCAGACCTCCACCTACTCCCCCCCCACTCACCCAATATAAATACACCCCCCTTAAAATTCATATTTTGATCCATAAAATCTGGATCTTTACAGGGATCTGCATCAGATTAAATATATTGTTGAAACTATTATTATTATTATTATTATTAAAGGTATTATAAATGTCTCAATGTGAATACCTGATTTTTATTTTATTTTTAATTTTCCTTTTACTCCCTCCTATCTTGCAAAGTTAAAGAAAGTTTTTTTTTTTAAATTCCTTGCTCCACCCCTTTATTCGGATCTGCTCCACAAGTTAATGGGTTCTGTCTTGGGCCATGCCCTACCCTTCCACCAAGTTTGAGGATTATTATGTTTTCAGAATCTACCAACCTATACGTTTATACACAGCCGATTATTTCAATTTATTTATGAATTGGATCCAATTTAAATCTCCAATCCAAAGTTTTTTTTAAACTTGGATCCATATCCGGGAACTTTTTCTTGCATCATTCTGAACCTGTGAACCGGAAACAGAAACAGTTAAAATGTTGCAGTTATGAACAGTTTGGACTTCAACTTGTTTTATGAAGTTTTGAAGTTGAACGTTGGACTTTATCATTCTGGATGTGGATATTAAACAGATCTCTGGAGCTCTGGTATGTGAAATTGTCTCTATTTTTTCTGTAAAGATTCTATAAAACATAATAATCATAAAATTGGATGCAGTTTTCATCCAATACACAAATTTATTGTTAGAGCTATCAGTTGAAAAAAAATTGGGCGACGCAGAATTTTTTTCAACTGATAGCTCGACCTATAAATTTGTGTATTGGACTCAATACATCCAATTCTATTAGAAAATTCATTCAGTAGTTTTTGTGTAACCCTGCTGAAAGACAAACAAATAAACAGTACTGACAACATTACCTCCTTGGCGGGGGTAACAAAATGAACTTGATTTGTGTTGGTTTTAAGTATCGTCAAACCTAATTGCTTTCAGACCGTGCATGTTCACAGCTTTGTTTTCAATGTTGTACACCATCAGGCCAACAAAATGTGTCATGTTGTCCTGAGTAGTCCAAGTTCTAAGCAGATGGGCTTTGTAAAAAATGTGAGTTCAGCAGGTTCACCAACACAGAGGGGCAGAGGACCTTTTTTTTTTCATTCACCACTTCCTCTGAAATGATGATGTAGGGAGTTCAGAGCGTTACAAAAACTTTGAGTAACCCGTATGTGAATGCCCTCCAGGAGATCTAACAGATTAGTTAAAATCATATAAGGAAGAATAAAAAGCACTGTTTTCATAGAGATGTGCATGTGAGATAGTATGAAATAGCCCCAAGGGCTTCACTCTGTTTTTCGTCTGTCAAATATTCACATTTTCTCCCTTCTGGCCTCGTCATTGTGGCTGAGATTCCACACCCCGAGAGGGGAGATAAGCACTTACTAGGAGGATATTCTGCATTCCTCTATGGTTTTCATCCCTCATATCTCTCTTTGCTTGTGTGCATTCACCGAAACATCAAATCTGTGTCACCTCGGAGAGACATTAGTCAAGGATGGTTTTCGGAAGGTCATAATGTTCAGCTCTCGTTCACAGGCAGCCTCTGGTTATTTCACATCAACTATGTACCCCACGTCCATATTTTCTCCGTCATGTCTCTGCTTGTGGAGTGTTAAGTTTGTCTGTAAAATTGTGGAGCCAGTTGTACAGCAGAACAGCGAGGGAGAACTATTTCTTCTCATGCATATTCAAGCACGTGAGTGCACAGACTCGCACACGGTGAAAGGCAGCTTGGCGGTCGGTCAAGCGATCCTTGCTAAAGACGAAACCCTGCAGCCAGGCAGAAGAGTTACAAAGTGGAGCAAAGGAAGCTCCTGCATGTTTGCTGAGAGCGAAAGCTTCTTTCTCTGGAGCTTTCTTTGCACTTCGCAGCTGAACAATACACAGAAAGTCCTGTTGTTATCCTTTATCTCTGCACTCTCAACACTCTTGGCTTTCTCTGACTCAGCTGCTTTCTGACAGTTGACTCTGTTACTGTTGTCCTAAAGGAAATTATGTCAATAATTGGATTATTGGGAATTTGCTTTGAATGTGTGCCTAAAACATTAAATTCTCCTTTCGTGATGTTCTCTCTGATGTTTTTGAGACTGTAACATGTAATAGAAACACGTGTTTGAGAAGTTATGATTATACAGGCCTCCCCATTTCTGATTGTTCTAAGGCAGCCATTCACAAACTTAAAAACGCCGCGGCCCAATTTGAAACCTGAAAATTTTCAGTGGCCCACCCAAGCTTTCAATCACAATTTTGATCAACATGAGATGAAGATGAAATATTTCCATATACACACACACACACACACACACACACACACATATATATATAGTACTCTGCAAAAGTTTTAAGCATATTAAATGTGTCTATACTTTTTTAAATAAAGAGAAGTTGTTAAATAGTTCATATTTATGAATAAATATGTAAAATGCACCTTGAAAAATAATTAATAATTTCATTTAGGTGATAAAATGAAATAATTTGTTCGAGGGTGTCTCAGATTTATAAGAAAATCAGGCTGTGTTAAATCAGGTTTTTTTTTAAAATAATTTTATTATTGATTGATTGATCATCAGCTGTCTTTGTGTTGTCAGTTACTGGGCAGCAAATCAATTTTTTGTGTGTTTTTGCTTCTTTTTAAAATGAGGATTGTAAATTAGTAATTGATTGGATCTCACATTTTATGTTGCATGTTTTTTGGGGGATGGGGAATTTCTCATGATTTTCTGTTGATGATTATGCCTGGGGGCATTTGTTTTTGTTTTAATTTTTAAAAAAATGGGGTGTCTAAAACTTTTGCACAGTTTATACTGAGTAAGAAAAACAAACAATAACATAATATTTAAGTCCCATGGCTTGTTTTATTACTTCTGATTATATATATATTTTTAAATCACAAATATTTTTGGGTAATTTTAAACTTTTTTACAAAATTGAAAATCAAAGACATTTTTTTATTTATGTTTAATGACCTGTCACAGCCCACCTGCAGTACCTTCATGGCTGAATGAAAAGCTTAAAGTTTGGCCTTTGACCTCAATGACCTTGACCTCCAATGAATGGCAAATTTTTTTCTCCTGGGCAATTCCAGAACCCACCTACATATGTGTGCTAATCTTGGACATTGTAGTGAAATTCAAATTTTGGCCTTTGACCCCAATGACCTTGACCTCTGCCAAAACAAATCCTTTAAGGACAATTCCGGGCTCGATCTTCATCCATATACCAAGTTTGGTGGAAATCGGGCTAAGTACTGTATATGGGAGGATTAGGTGAACAAACAAACAGAAATGTTTCTCAAATTATAGTATGATGTAATTTTATATTCTTTCAGATATGCTAACAAAATTTATCATTAAAAAAGGCAACCCGAAATTTTGAAATGATAATTTTGTGCATAGAAGCAAAAAAGATGTCCGCCTCGGCCTGTTCGGAAAAAGTATTTGCCCCTTACTGACTAAATCCACAAATCTACAAACTGTATCAATAACTGGGTTCAGCTGGACTAAACACACCCCGGAGAAAACACTGTCAGCCCTGTTCAGTCAAATCAGTAAAACAGAACAGTTCCAGGTCAGAAGAGATGAGGAAGAAAGCGACTGAAATGCATCAGTCTGGGAAGTTTTACAAAGCTAAGGCTCTGGCGTCTAAGGCTCTGGAACTCCAAAGAGTCACAGTGACGGCCATTATCTCCAAATGGTGAAAAACTGGCACAATAGTGAATCTCCTCAGAAGTGGCCATCCTTCAAACATTCCTCCAAGAGCACAGAGATAACTAATCCAGGAAGTCACAAAAGAGCCAAAGACAGCATCCAAGGAACTGCAGGCCTCTCTTGTCTCAATAAAGGTCACACGTCATAACTTGACTATTACAAAGCCACGTGGCAAAAATTATATCCACGAGAGAGCGGCGAGGGAAAAACCGCTGCTGACCTAGAAGAACATTAATGCTCGTCTACTTTTTTGCCAAAACACACCCAGATGATTGCCAAATCATGTGAGAAAATGTTCTGTGGAATGATGAGCCAAAAGCGGAGCTGTTTGGAACACAGGGGTCTGATTACATTTGACATAAACCATTTCACAGAAAGAACATTGTGACTATGGTCAAACATGGTGGTTGTGGGGATGCTTTTTGAGTTAAGGGCCTGGGTGATTTGCCATAATTAATCACAAAATCCTGAAGGAGAACATCCAGTCATCAGCCATTATCATCATACTTGAAAACCCTTCAGCTAAAACAAAGCAGTTTTTCCTAGCAGGGCAAGCATCAGATTAATGGAGTCGGTCAGTCAGAGAGTCCACAAAATTTCCATAAGTAACCCTGTAAAAAGTACTGCATATTCAGCTCTGAACTTTTGGGTTCTGATAGACACAATCTACCGGTATGTACTTGCTAGTGTGCATACAGACCCTGCATGGACTGTAGCCTTTAAATATGAATTTCATGATTTGATATGGATGCACATTTCTGCACCGTCCAGTAGGTGCCGGTAAATGTAAAGCTTTTTAGTAAACATTTTAAGCGAACCTGTTCAGGTCCAGCTCCTTCATTTAAAAGCGCTTTGAATTTCTTTTAACAACATGGTGAAAGATGCGATGGCTGCTTATTTTTCAAAATCAATTCTTACTAGTCGACGAAATCCAAAAATTTTATTTGACACAACCTGAGATATTGTTACACCTGCAGCTCTTGTCACAACCATTCAGTCTGATGAAGACTGGGAGAACTTTTTGTCCTTTTTTTCAGTAAAATCCATGATATCAGAGCAAGCATTAACCCCTCTATTTCTTCTCCAGTTCCATACTTCACCCAGCCATCAGTCCTGGAGAATTTCACACCGATATCACTAAAAGATCTCATCAGTCTGGTTGATAGGATGAAACCTTTCTCTTGCCCACTTGATATCATACTCACTTCATTATTTTAAAAGGTTATCCACACCATTGTATGTATTAACAATAATCAACAGCTCACTGATTTCTGGCTGTGTCCCTCAGTATTTTAAACAGGCTGTTATTCACCCTTTTAAAAAAAAAAAAGAAAGCCTAACGCTGACCCTTCTCTTCCTCAGAATTTTAGACCGATTTTGAAATTGCCTTTCATCTCCCACATTTTAGAAAAAGTGGTGGCCAAACAGCTTAATGGGATTTCATCTGAACGTAATATCCTTGATAAATTCTAATCAGTAATCTAGGAAACAGCCATGTAAAGGATTCAAAATGGATGAAGCATGAACATGGTGCACGAAACAGAGAAACCTGCTGCCGCACCTATTCTCATACAAATGTTCTTACACCTCGCGGCCCTTCGGTGACTCTAAAATGTCCCACTGGTGGTGAGCCGCTCATTTTCTTAGTGGGAGGAAGCCAAGTGGACAAAGATTTAAAGGCCGCTCTTCCCACCCTCGTGCTAAACACAAATCACATTGAACCACAGTGCCAGGAACCCAACGAAGCACCCTGTTAAAACCTGAATCCACATCCTCGGGTTTTCTTGTTATTCAAACTTGCATGAGCACCAAGGAGTCTTATGTAGTGATGGAACTTCTAGCAATTGCATCGTCTTTTGTCTTCTTGCACCAATCGGTTGACAATGGAAATTTCTGAAGTAATGTTTGCTTGGCTCCAGTTGAGCGGAGATAATAGAAATGGTGATCTTGTAAATCCGTCATCTCTCTGTAAATAGACCTTATGGAATTATTTTCAACCAGGTATTTTGAACGGTGATGCATAGATTTTCTTGTCATGCACAACTTTCCCTCATTCTCTCTGTTCAGGCGTCTCACCTTCTCGGCCCAGAGGATTAGTCGGTCAGGTTTCCGGAAGTTGAACCCCACTTGTTGAGGGTGAGACTTCCATAAAGCTCCCCAGGGAAGAAAAGACTTGGACGCTGGTTTTATGACAACAATACCGCTTTCTCTCAGTCTTTTGAGGTCTACAGTTTCATTGTTTTCACAAAGCATGTAAGTGCAAACTGTTTTTGAAGGTTATCTTGCTAAACAAGAGACACGGCAACAACTCTGCAGTCAGAGGGTATATGAAGAGAAACTTTTTTCAAAAATCCATTGTTTAGTGGTGTGGAAACTGTTCATTTGTGGCTACAGAAAGCTTTTCTTCCAAGGTCAGTATCTTTTTTTCTTCTTCTTCTACAGTAGCATTTTCCAACCAAGTGTCACGAAGGTCCAAGACCTGCACAGTCTCAGACCCTAAAGGCGCACAACCAGTTTCTAGGTATATTAAGTGTACATGAAATAGCGTTTTCTCTCGGAAATATATCTGCCAAGATTTCGTTTTGGAACCATTTGCTTCCTCCTGTTCCTAAATGGACAAATGTTGCACCGGGCACGATCAGATAACATCTGGTCGGAGTTCCACGCTACTATCACACGGATGAGGCAAGTGTTGATGTAAAGAAATAACTACAAACATGTTGGATGTAATGTGCTGCATTGCCTTGGTGCTGCATTTTGTAATCGCTTTATACTGCATATTCTAAAACCACAACTAATAAATAAATCAACGGCCTAAATACCCAGATTCAATTGTATGCTCACGCATCCATTAGCTTGGCAGTGAAATCTGAATGTTTACGCAACTTCAACTCCGAACCAACGTTCGTATTCCCTACCAAGCACTACTCTATTTTTATCCCTCTTGGAATCGAATGCCTTCTTTCATTTCTTCACACTTGATCTTGAACTTTTCCACTTTCTTATAGAGTTTCCAATCGGTGTGTTTTACAACCGCTAGCGTCCATCTTTCTTCTTGTTTGCATGTTTTCGTGTATGCGCAAGATTGTACCTCCACTCTTGCTGTCTTGTTATGGTAAACAGACACACGTGGGTGATAAGAGATACTAAGCCCGTAAATCAGGATGTTTTCACTGGGAAACTTTAGTATTAAGCCAAAATGAACAAATAGCAGGAGATAATACACATAGTAGAAAGTGATTAAGAACCTTTAATGGCGCATGGGCAGAGAACAATGCTGTACAGTATCTCCAATAAATCTTCCAATCGCTCTTGAATTTGGTCATTAACATGTCTGTTTAAAAAATTTCATATTGTAGTGGGTTTTATTTTAGACTCAGTTCACTTAAGTTCAGCAACATCCAGTAAATTTTTGGCATTGTACAAGATTAACTCCATGCCCTTATCGGTACTGTACGGGGATAAATTCTTAATGGACAAAGTTTTCAATCTTGAGTCGTGCCATTTTACTTGATGGAAAAGCTGGAACAATATAAAACAACCTGGTTCCTAAATAAAAGAATGTTACTGCTCATTAGTAGCTTCTTTTTGAAGACTCTTGGCAAGACCAAACAACTTTTATTTATCTCAAAAGTTAAAGTGTCTAAACTTATCAAAAGAGTCTTGTTTTTAACACTAGCTTTGTCTGGACTACTCTACGATGACACTGTGACTGGTAAAGTAAGAGGCACAGTCTCTCCAATCACAGCCACTGAAGCTTCTAATTCTTTCAGCGTTGTCATCTTGGTGGTGTCCCTCACTAATCTTCATGCGTGCTCACTCTGGTTTGGAGGATGGATGTGTAGGATTTATGGATGTTTTATTAGCAGAAATGGAAGATAGCATTCATAACCATCTACGCATTAGTGTATAATTACCTGCAACAACAAATCGATTTTCATAAGTTTAGAATGAGCCCTTCATATCTACATGGGAGCGGACCCCCTCATGGAGGCCGCCATGTTGCACGGCCATGTTGATACAGTAGCCCAAAAGGGGCATACTTACTCTGTCTTTCACATTTTGCAGTGTGGCTGGAAGATTGAAGAAAAAAGAAGAGGAATCAGTTGTTGCCCCCCTATACACTGTGTACTGTTTGGCTAACAAGTTTGAGAACCCTCATTTTTGTGAAATGGAGGATCATACAAATTGCTTATCGCAAGAGAAGGCAAGGGAGCATGAATCCCCATCACCAAAGAAGTGAAAACGTGACTGGTGGTGGCATAATGCAATCTGCAACCTCACCACTTGATGGCACTAAATCCTACACACTATAGCTTTAATGATTAATTTAACAGAACTTAAAGGGATATGTGACACTTAAATAATGTTATACCTTTTAAATATACTTGTCAAATTCAAAATAAAGTGATGGAATAACACACCTGGCCTGGCAAGTTACTTTTGGTTTGTAAAAACCAGGGGACTACACACTTTAGTATTGTAATTCCTACATTGCCTGATTTTGATATAAATACCCTAAAATAAAAGCTGCCAACCTGCACTATGAGCTCATAGTCATTATTTGCCTTAAGAAGAAGAAGAAGAGTCAGTGTTCAAATACATTTGTGGAACTTACTGTAAATACTTTTTGAACAAGCTCTGAGTCCATGTAACATCAACAATAAATGATTATTTGTCTGAAAACATAATTTATCTAGTTTTTATCTAGTTAGGAATATTTCACGCTCTTCCCAGGTTGTGCTTTCTGGAAAATCAGACAGCTGATAACCAAACATGTAACAATGTGAAAACGATACTGTGATGCATGCATTCACAGGGTTTTCCAGTCAACGGGTCTTAATTGTCAGAGTCCATCAAAATAAATAAATAAATAAAAGTTCCTTGCACTTTTCTAATACCGATATTAAAAAAAACATGTTTCTCATGGGGAAAAAGGGCATCACTTTGAACACATTGTTTTCTGTCTTCTTCTTTTCTTTTTTTTTTTCTTTTTTTTTTTAAATATAATGATAAGATAAGGGACACATCTTCATTCAACATAGTTTGTTGGCAAAATATTTTTAGTTGTTGATTTTTCTGACAATCATGTAACTTCTCCCAGTTTTGTAATTTGCACCCCCTCCCCTCCCCATTACAAACTTCCCTCTCCTAAAAAAACCCTATACACAAGTTATTGAGTTCATGTTTCAGTATTAGAGATGTTCTTCATCCTGTTTTAGTGTTTTTGTGTGTTTCTGGACATGTCAATGGTATGTAGGTGTGTCCGCAGGAGAGGATCACATGTTTATTTGTTTATTTATTAGGATCCCCATTAGCTTCTGCCTAAGCAGTTGCTGGTCTTCCTGGGGTCCTCAATCAAAGAAAATCTCACACATAAAACCTAACCACAATATACAACAACATAAAAACAAAAATAAATTCATAATGACAATGAATTAACAAGAAAAAAGAAAAACAATACTATAATCAACACAATCAAAGTTACAATAATAAAAAAAAACCTGTACGAACACGTACGAATCATGACAACAAATTAGTGGCGTTTTGATTTCTTTATCCGACGGCTCCATCATATCGTCACCATCTTAATATGGTGCACTGTGTTTGTTGACACACTCGTCTTAATGCTTTTCTCACTCCCAATGTTCTCCCAAAAGGTTGACTAAAGCCACCAACACATTTTGGATATTCAAGGAAAAGCTACGAGTGGAATTCCTTGTATAGACTTCTTAAAAGAGCCCGGGGTTTAGCCTGTAGGTCCTGATTGCTACATGACTATCACTCTGACTGTTAGAATGTCTTTCATCTTCTTACTTTGACCGAATGAGATTGATCGGCTTCAGTTTATCTGGCTCATATCTTAATAGCTTACAGCACTGGTTCCCAGCTATTTACCCATTTACTAGACCTTAGGACTACCCTAATATATTTCCATCATTCTGTGAGTCACTGGATTAGAGGAAAGATGGGACTGATTTCTCGCGCTATCTGTTCCAAATGTTTGTTGAAATTCTCAGATCCCAGTCATTTGTTTTGCTGATGGTAAAATAAGATGGAACAAAGGGTGCATTGATGGAATGATGGAACATAAATGCGCAGAGATAAAGAGGACATGCATTACAACAAACAATATAACAATGGCCTCAGATACATTACTTTGAGAAATAACTTTTGTCTCGTATTTGCCCACGTAGTGGCCATCAAGTTTCTCCTTGTGGTTGCTTGCTTGTAGCTGAGTGGAGCACAGAAAAACTACAAGACAGACAAACTACATGCGAGTTCAACCACAGCTGTGAGTTGTTGTTCGTCTTTCAGCTGCCCCCGTTAGTTCAGGGTTGCCACAGCGGATCCAGGACGGATCTGCACCGGGATTTGGCACAAGTTTTACGCCGGATGCCCTTTCTGACGCAACTCCAAGTCTACCCAGAGAAACACATACAGCCCCTGGTGTTCCTAAGCGGTCTCCCAGCCATGTACTGATCAGGACCTACTCTGCTTAACTTCTGAGATGTGATGGGATCAGGTGCACACAGAGTGGATTGGCTGCGTTCAGCCACAGCTGTGAGTCATTTTTGATCATTTATCCAGCATCCACTAACCATCCAGCAGGTGACAGACAAGTCTATGGGATACTACATAGGCAAAACAAAGTTGCTTGTTCAGTCATTGTGGCGCATCAAAGTTCACCAGATGCAATAGTGTTTAATATCATTGTATGTTCTTTTAATTTGCTGAGTTGCAAGATGATAGCATTTATTGTCTTTGAGTTATTGACACCAGTTACACAACATCATGGTGGAGTGGAGCAGAGAAAGATTTTCTTCAAAAGAAGACTTCAAAGTTCAGCTACAGTTTTCCAGAAGGCACATGGGAGATGCAAGCCTAGATTTGATCTGTTTTGTTGTATGAAAATCCTTCTCTGCTCCACTCCACTATTAAGATGTGAGTGATGATGCAAAATGCAAAACTTGCACTATCTGCAATTTCTCCAATCACAGCCAGAGAAGCCTGTAACTTCATCAGAGTTGTCATGGGTATTTTGCTGGCTTCCCTCACTCGTCTCCTTCTTGCGCGGTCACTCAATTTTTGAGAACTGCCTACTTGACACAGGTTTACCATAGACTAACATAGTGTTTGTATTTCTTCATAATTGATGTGAATGAAGTCCAAGACATATTCAGTAACTTGGAAATGTTCATGTATCCATCCCCTGACTTGTCTCCAGAAAAGTGGCTGTAAAACTGATGATTTACTTG
>OMMV01179707.1:0-10444 GCA_900302635.1 Chatrabus melanurus
CATAAAAATTCTCCTCAGCTCTCGCCTGTTCCATGTCGGGTTGAACCCTGCACTGTTCTGACTGCCGCGGCTCTTTCAACCACAAACTGGTATCTCTGTAGGGGGATTGCATTGACAGAGACATCTGCCTCGCTGACACCAACGTGACCTTCACACCCTCACACTGTCTGATCATACAGTGAGAAAAAACAGCACTGCCAGCTGCTGTGACCAGAATCACAGCGATATGGTAACTGAGCCTTTAATGACATCTCGGATCTGATAATGACATCTTTGGGTCTCGGCTCGTCAGGATCTCTGCGTGTTTACTTGATCTTCTGTCTGCCAGTGTGCAAAATGCATGAATTATACGATGACTTTGACATCCCATGAGTTTCATAAGTCCCAAAGACAGAGGTTTTGTTGCAAAAAAATATGATGGAATATTTTAACTTGGAAGTTTAATTTGTGAAATTTAATTTGGGAAAAAAATAAGTATATAAACAATTCAATTAGCAATGTGTCCTGTGTAAACAGACACTGTCAGGTCATTTTGATCATGGATTGTTTGTAAGTTTCCCTTCTGCCTCCACTGTCAATTGTCCAGTAAAGAAGAAACATATGAACATGATGAACTAGAGGCAAAATTGTAGAATGTTAGTTAACACCACCCATATTAAACAAGCAGAAGTGGCTACCAGACCTAGGCTTTACAATTTTCCCTGTGTTTATGTCACTGTCTATGTAGGCACTCAACAGGTGGACAAGGGAGCAGCATTTCCAATGTGATGTGTTTTGCAGTGATCACTTTGCACAGTATGTGCGAAGCTCATATTTCCAGTGCTGACAAAAAGTTTTGGTATCACTGCCAGCCACACATTCTTTTCATTCTTTAACTTTGGTTTTACTTTTTGATTTTTTTGTGTATATTGTCCAGTATTTTGCCCGTGTGGGCATTATGTTTCTCCACACGGTTGCTAGTTTAACTTGTTTATTCACTGATGCTCATGTGCAAGCAGGCGCCGCTGGGCAGAACGCATTGCAGATGGCTTCTTTCTTTTGAACTGATAAAAAAAATTTAAAAAAGAAATTAATAAATGTTAGATTGTGTTGACAAACATAACTGAGCAGCCCACTCAAGCAAAGTCCATGTGCACGAAACTCTGATAAATGGAGTCTGACTGAACAAATACTTAACTTGATGGACATCCGCCTGTAGATGGAGATCTTACAGCCATGTGGCAGTGCTCAGCAGGCGGTGGAACGGACTGAGCACAGAGGACCCCTACACACAGATCTACAACATAAGGCAGGTCAAAGCAGGTTTATTATCTCGGACCTAATTACCACAGTTAATACAGCAGACAACAGGCTTGATCTTGAAACAGGATTAGGTCAGGTACACGGGTGATCAGTCCAGTAAACAAGTCTTTCAGAGGGAGCAGCAAAGAAGCAGTAGGTCAGTGCACAGAGATTTACTATACCAGGCGAACAAATCCAAGACGGCAGGCAAAACTCAGGAACCTTGAATAGGCAGAGAGGGTCTGGAACAGACAGGCAAAAACACTGGAAAACAGCTCTATAACACTCTAACGGTTATAAAGGCAAACAAACGATCAAACGAGGAAGTGCAGGGAAGGCCAGAAACAGGAAGTTAAACTACACGAAACGAACACAGAAGAAATGTCAAAGTAAAGGGCCAGAGACTATGTACTACGGGAGAGAATTAGCCAGATAACACAGAGAATAATGATAAAAACTATATGCTCCCTGAGGCGGTTTTGATTATAGGAAGAAACCTCAAGCAGACCAGACTCAGAGGGGTGACCATCTGCTTTGGCCATACGACCAATGACAAGAAAAAGCACATCAAACAAAGCACAACAAAGAACTGTCAAGCATGCACAGACAGAGATGATGGAACCTAGCATCCAGGTGGGTATAAGGTCCAATGGTCATATTAACCAATAGTCCAAACAATCAAATGGTTAAGATCATGGACCCATGAAGTGGAAGGCTGTTGGGATTATCATAGTCTGCTGACAGTTCTGTTCCTAATAAAACCCCAGCAATGTCAACATGTCCCCCAATATCCACATCGAGCCTCAGCAGGCCATGGCCCTCAGCAGCTCCCCGCCTCCGCCATAGTCCTATGAAGGTGAGGCCAATCTCCAGGCTTCCAGCGCTGTACGCATGGTACAAATAATAATGGACAAACATTATTCCCGCCTGAGAGGATGGGTTTTAAATGTTTGTCTTTAGGGCTTTGTGACATCATATATAAAGACCTTTATGATGTTAGGAGCCCTGTGTAAGAAATCAAAAGGAAAGACCTTTGGACCATTTCTCCACAAAATCTTGTGAAACTTCTTTTGAGTTATCGTGCACACAGACAGGAGTAATCACATAACCTCGGCCACCCTGTCCGTTGGCAGCTTTAAAACAAACAACAAACCAGCCAACATGCAGGAGTGTACTCATACTAACTCTACAATTGTTTAACACAGCAACAAGATCTGTCTTGAAAATCACAACACCATCTGCCGCACGTGAATTACATCAGCAAACTGGAACAGCGGTGGAGAGTGGAATTGTCAGGAGGAACAGACGGACATTTAACAGGACAGATGCTTCAGACATTACTGCAGTTCAGCACTGTGCAGGACTTAATGACACGGTCCAAGGACAAGGACATACAAATTCAGCTCAGCACAAATGTTGGACAAACATTTGCTCTTTCTCAAATTAGGTATTTATTACCTCCGCTAACTGCCAGAAGAGGGTAGAGTTTATGCAATTAAATGAATCTACAGAACTGGAGTTTCTAACATCCACAGGGAAACTGTTCCACAAGGTAGGAGCACAGTAAGAAGAAAAGCCGTACAGCCTGCAGTTTTCTTTTTAAGCCTCAGAACACATAGTAAGCCTGAATTCTTAGATTTCAAAACACAGGTTAGCACATATGGCTTCAAAAGTTCCATGAGATTGGAAGATGCACAACCATTAAGAATTTTAGAGGTCAACAACACAATCTTAAAATCAGCTCTCACATTCACTGGTCACCAATGAAAGGAGGCCAGCGTGGAGGCCAATGTGCTCAAATCTCCTGGTTCTAGTTAAAATTCAAGCAGCCGCATTCCGAATCACCTGAAGAGGTCTGTGACAAACCAGAAAACATTAAAATAGTCAATTCTGGAGGACACAAAAGCATGAATCAGTGTTTTTATCTTCCCGCATAGACAGGATGGGTCTGATCTTTGCAATGTTCTGTAAATGAAAATGAGATGTCTTAACTACCTCGCTAATATGCACGTCAAAAGACAATGTTGGATCAATGTCATGCCAAGAAACAATACCAACTGATCATGAAGATGTTTTTGTCTGTTAGGATGAACAGCTAGCTTCTCAGTGTTTTCTGAGTTCAAATTAAGAAGTTTGAAGACATCCAGTGTTTCACTGCAGCCAGATGGTCCTCCAGTTTTGCAATGTGAGAGACATTACTGACTGAAATGAGCATGTACATTTGCAGGTCATCTGCATAACAATGACAGTCAACCCCATCACTACGTACAATCTGACCAGAGGTGCTACATAGAGAGAGAACAGCAGTGGTCCCAGAACAGAACCCTGAGGTAGCCCATACTGAATCTGAAAAAGTATTATTGTAAGAGAGACACTGTTATCAACCTGACAAATAAGATCTCAACCATGAAAGCACCTGACCAGAAGCACCAAAATTGTTCACAGATGGAAAAGTAGTCCAACAAAATACAGTGCTCACCTGTATCAAAGGCAGTACTTAGATCCAATAACAGCAACACTGGCGTGGAATCGGCATCCATAGCCAGCAACAAATCATTCACCACTTTAGTGAGTACAGACTTTGTGGAATGATATGCCTTAACACTGGTCCTGCCTCAGCATTTGTAGCATTTAGCTGATTCACTGACAGTAAATGTCTTGGGCTCAGGAGTCAGCACTATAAGCGACTTGCAGAATGCATCTGCGCATGCGCGGGATTTTCCAAGTGAACTAGTTGGTCTACCGTACTACCAGCAGTGGACCATGAACTGTAAAGCATTATCAGCGGTTAAAGGAGTTAAGAGAATTATAAGAGACGTATAACAATGACTGGTGTGCACGTTGTTCTATACGACGGCACTAACGGCAGCTATAAGCTAAAATGTGGCAGAGAAAACACGATTGTCCAAAAAAAATGAGGAGAAGAAATGTGGATTAAAGCTCCGTTTGTTTTGATTCCATTTCCTACCAAGAAGAAAGACCCAGACGGATGTAAAAGATGGACATAAAATGTAAGTTTCTTGCAGATATTTAGTTTGTCAGTATTTTTGAAACCGTCATGAATTATTCCGTAGTTATTATGCAGAATAGATTTAATATTTCTCATCACTGTAATATCGCCCAGCTTCAGTTTGTCACAGCATAAGCTCCTGAGGTATATAATGTTTAAAAAAACTAGTTTCCATTTCAGCTCACCTTCCTTGTATCGTTATGAAGCCGATGTAGAAATGATTTCTCATTTGTTTACCAAATATTCGGCTGTATCAGCTGACGTGCACGGCCGACACATTTCTAGTCCCTGGGGTTTGTCCAGCCGTCCGTCTGTCGTCTTCAAATGGTGGGAAATTTGCTCGACGCCAACCATTAAGGCCACCACACATGTTCAGCAATAAAAACGCTTTGCGCCGGCTCTGCCGTTATTTTCTTAAAGACATGTAGTCATTTTTGATAACTTCTCTCTCCTCCTTCTTTGTCAAAACACACGGTACATTGTGGACCGACGCAACGTATGTGAGAGCGATCAGTTCTTCTTTACCGCCGGGCACAGTCCTGGATGTCACAGGCAGTCCTCGTCAACTGCAAAAATGCTTTAAGCCACCGGCTTTCTCAAGTTTAAACTGATTTAATCATAGTAATCCATCCTGCTTTCCACTACTTTGAGCTGCTGAGTGGTATCCCAGATCCCACAATGCACCGCGCGAGTGAAGATGCGCAAGTCACTTCTTGCCTCCAGGCAAGAAGATCCAGGGTTCAAATCTCACCATGCCCATTGTTCTTGTACATCTGGAGTTACATCGTGTAGGCCATCTGGCACCAAACCTGTGCCAAATCAACATGCAGATCCATACCGGATCAGCCGTGGTGACCCCAAGCAAAATGGGACAAACCAAAAGAAATGAGTTCCACACTGAAAACTACAGTCTAACATCAGTGCTCCTTTTCATCTCTGCTTACTGTAGGCACAAAATCTGGTTTCCTGGAACATCTGCTGACTCCAATATAAATCTCCTCCCAGTGGCAGATTTCAGAATAATAGCATTATAATTTCTGTGTGTTAAGACAGGCCAAAATAATAGCTCTTCTGGAAGAACAATTTTTATCTTTCATTTTTTTTCTAAGAAACAATCAGTATAACTCTGTATTTGCACATTTCTTTCCTCAAAAAAAAAATCCAGGTAGGCAAACAAAGAACAATGTCATTTTCATACCTAGCATGGAACCATTTGTTCCACTTTTTGTATGCCATAAAATTTACCTTGAATATATTGTAAAACATTTTAGAATCCACCACAGACAATATGTTTTAATGTGCTGTTGTTGGTTGACTCATAGTTTTGTGGTAGTACTGTTTAAACTGCAAATGAACTTGACAAGCAGATCATTTAGATCATTGCAGCTTTAGTATAGCTTCCTCCAGCTGATGTATCATATACTCGTGTACTCTCATTTTTGCGGTGGCACTCTGTCTTTGAATTCTTTCTGTAGCATTTCTTTAATATGACTCGACTTTCTGCCACAACGTTTCTCAACAAGTTATTATAGTCACCAAGAAGCCCTTGCAGTGTCCTTAGCTCATGTTGCTCAAAAGTAACTGAGTGAACATGTTGAAAGAACATTTCCTTCACTTCTGATAGGCGTAGTTGCTGCAAATGAAGCATCTTGGTTTAAACAGTACTGCATAGATGTGTATTACTTTTTATGAAATAACTATCTAAAAAACATTAAATCTGCATCTAGAAATAAAACTGTCCACCCCTAAAACCTATATTTAGACACCTTATTGTGATATCTGGAAGTGAGAAAGGGTTATTTTCCTATTTCAGTGTTGGCCATCTTGGATTTGGCCACCTGGTGGAGTTAGCTCACACTTTGCCGAGGGTCACCCAATTTCATTTTAAAGAGCACCCTCAAATTATGCAAAAACAACCTTCAAACCTTGGTTCTAGCGAAATGGTCACAAACTCATATTATTGAATCTACTACATGTGTGTCAGTCACTTTTTTGGCCCCATGATAACTTGAACAAAAATTATCTGATTTTCACCTCATTTGAACTGGGCATCTTAAATGAGTGTATCTCCGTTCAATTTGAATTTTAGAACGCATCAGTAAATGGTGTACATCGGCAGTCACCAACCCTGGTTCTGCAGAGCACTAACCACAGTCCTTTGGTCAAGTCTGGTGTTTCCTAGCTCTTATTTGGCTGAGCACACGTGTTGAAAACATGCAGGGCTTGGTTAATGTCTATGGGAGGTGGTATGTAACGTGTGCACAGACCACCCTAATCCTAAACCAAGGTCACCTGAGAACAAAATTGTTTTTGGGTGGTCTCGGTGAGCTTCAGACAGATGGTTGAGTCGGCTGACTGGTCCTTCGACAAATATCACATTGGTCTCAAAGTGCAAATGATCAGACTCAGCTGCAACATGACTTGGAACAAATTGGGAAAGTGGTGTCAGAGATGCCTGTTAAAGTTCCACCCGGAAAAGGGCAAATGTTTCATATAAGAGGCAGGATAACCCACCAAGAGAGTACTGCAAAGAGACAGAATGTCACACACCACGTATACTTGAATCAGTCAAGGAAGAAACTGACCTTAGAATTGTAACAGACAGACACCTAGCCTACAGTAACCACATTAACCAGAAAATCACCAAAGCAAACAGCATGTTGGGACTGATGTGATGAAGCTTCATTCATCTGAATGAAACCACCTTCAAGTGCCTCCATACAGCAATCGTCCATCCACACCTCAAATATGGGAATGCAATATCGCGTCCATCATTATAGAAGTATATAACGTCATGAGAGAATGTGCAAAGAGCCACAAAACTCATTTCATACTTGAAAGACATGAACATTGAAGACAGGATAAGAAAACTGAAAACTTTACCAACCCTTAGGTATGGATGACAACATGGAGATATGATTGAGATGTTCAAGATGTTGACCGGTGTGTACGACGAGGAAGTGATGTCTCACTTAGTAGTTGATAACTCCAGCAGGACAAGGGGAAGTAGTCGGAGACTCATCAAATCACACTGTAGAACTAACTTAAAGTTGAACAGCTTCACACAGAGAGTTATCAATTCCTAGAATAGTTTGCCAGATGAGGTTGTTTTAGCTTCAAACATTCCTGCATTTAAGTGAAGGCTTGACTGGCATTGGGCTAACCTGAACCTTAAATACAACTTTGAAGCTGCTCTGGACCTCAAAATTACCAACCAACCACCAAAAAAAAAAAACAGATCTGAAAATACAGGACCAATAGGACCTTCATCCAGGAATTGTCTATGTACGCATGTATGTATGAATGGATGTATATAGATATACTTTGTGCAACTCATGGAGAAAATCCTACCAATTATATTTTTTGTTCCATCAAATCTTGTTTCAATTTGATTTCAGGATGATTTTGGGTGGTATCTTGTATGTTAAATATTTGTTGGTTTGGTCTCAGGTAGTCTGAGTATGAAGCTCTGTTGGTCTTGGGTCGAAAACAGATCCACTGTGGCGACCCCAAGCGAAATGTGAACACCCAAAGAACCACACAGAAATGTTAATATCTGTTTTTACGAAACCTGGTAATCAACATTAGCGTGTTAAGAAGGCAGATAACAAGACCCCTTTTCAAGTGTTCAGAGTCCATTGTGCCAATTTTAAAAGACTGATCACAAAACCTTGTCACCAGTCCTGTTCGTGAGTTTCATGGACAGGATTTCAAGGCACAGACAGGAATTGGAGGTTGTCCAGTTTGGTGACCACGGAATTGCATCTCTGCTTTTTATAAATGATGTGGTTCTGTTGGCCTCATCAGACAGTGACCTCTGATGCACACTGGACAGGTTTGAGGCTGAGTGTGAAGTGACTTGGATGAGGATCAGCACCTCCAAATCGGAGTCCTCTGGTCCTCTGTTGGAAAAGGGTGGATTGTCCCGTCTGGGTCAGGGGAGAGTTACTGCCCCAAGTTTCTTGTTCACTAGTGGGGGTAAGATGGAGCATGAGATCGATAGACGGATCAGATTATGAGGTCATGTAGACGCTGTAGCGGATCATTGTGGTGAAGAAAGAGCTGAGCCGGAAGACGAGGCTCTCGATTTACCAGATGATTTATGCTCCTATCCTCACCTATGGTCATCAGCTTTGAGTAGTGACTGAAAGAACAAGATCACGGATACAAGCGGCAGGAATGAGGTTCCTCCATAGGGTACCTAGGCTTACACTCAGGGACAGGGTGAGAAGTCGAATATCGGACTCAGAGTAGAGCCACTGCTCCTTCGCATCGAAAGGAGCCAGCTAAGGTGGTTTGGGCATTTGGTGATGATACCACATGGTCGTCTCCCTTGGTAGGTCTTCCAGGCACGTCCAACTGGGAGGAGGCCCAGGAAATGCTGGAGGGATTACATCTACCAGCTGGTTTGGGAATGCCTCGGGATCCCACAGGAGGAGATAAAGGACCTGGACAACGATGGGGAAGTGTGGGCTCAGCTGCTTGGTTTGCTGCCACCATGACCCAGACCCGGATAAGTGACAGAAAATGAATGAATGAATGAACGATCTGTCCTTTGTATGTGTGTTTGTGTACCAGACCACTGCTGGTCCACTCTTTGCCAAAATCCTGCTCATTTTCCTTGAGAACAGTGATGAGACCAGAAGAGAAAGAGCATGAAGCTGCCTCCAGATTGAATTATAGATGTCTCCATCTGCTGACAAAGGACACGTGTGTCAGAAATCTTTAGTGTCCTCTCGCACCCATACAGTACTAGTTACTGTGTTCACACGTGCATGTGTACAGCTCAATGGCCTGGTGAGTTAAAGAAGAGGGCGTGTTTCCGTAGGAGGACCAAGTCATGTATGAAGCTATCTAAAATACAGGTCTTTTTGACAGCCAGTTATAATTTATGTAAAGACCAAATCCACACTGAGATTATACATGAATTCTGATTTTACAGGAATGTAGTAAACCATTCAGGGCAGCCCCTTGCCAGCTCTGAAAAAATCATTTCAATTTTATTCCTTTTACTGTTCGTCTTTGTGCTTTTAGTGTATAATGTGCTGATTTGTACTGCTGCAGTTCCTTCCTCCTTACAGGTTGCTTAGAGTGGATGCCCCATAAAGAAAGTTGTTGTTCACTCCCACTGGTCTTTAAAAAGAAAAGAAAAAAAGCTTTACCAGTGCAATGCACAGCTCAAAGCATAGGATCAAACTTTGTTAAGACAGAAGTTCAAAATAATGGATGAGTGAAATGAATGCAACATATGTCTGCATACATAGATTGCATACATGCTACAACATGAAATCACCAAAAAGTTTGGATGGTATGGGGGAAAAAAAACAGTGGGCCTCATTCACCAATATCTTCGTAACAATTTTCCGAAATTTGTTCTTACGAAACTTGCCAAGAACAATCTAAGTTGGATTCATGATGTGTTCCTAAGTAACAAAAATGTTCACACCTGTGTTCGTAAGAATGATGAATCCCATGTCTTCGTAAATGAAAGCGTGTGCCAGTTTTTCCGAATTAGCATAGGAAAACGCCCACATTTTCCCATAAAAGGGCATGAGACTGCAGAGCCGTGTGCACCAGGAGTTCGACAGAACACCGGCTACTTTCAGATAATTCCTCAAAAATAATTTATTGCCATCTAAAATCCTTCAGCTGCACACCGCTGCTTCTTTTGTCAAGCCAAGGACGTGATTTATTGTTGTGATCCACATGATCAGGGAATGTAAATCATCCGCACTCCATATTATGATCATGACAGAGAAAGTCCAGTCCCTCATCCGTCGGGAGCAGACCAGGGCTTAAAAACGTGGTTTCTACCGTTGATCATTGAAGGTAAACGATTCAAACATGGCATAAATAAACCCTAGAATTTAAATCGTCAGCGTTCCTCTTGTTCGCCCATATGTGTGATCGTCTGTTACGCTGCATGCAATAGGGGAGACCGGGGTCGGTTGCCACGTGCTTATTACAGTCACACCAATTTGAGTTTTTCTTTTAGTTGTGGTGTTGTCCTTGTTTGTAGTCTGCGTCTGCAGGTCAGCCAGGTCAGGTGAGAGAGGTTGACTTCAAAACTTAGTATGAGAGAGATGGTAATATTTACTCTGGTGATTGTTTTTGTATTGTTTTTACTTAAATAAGAGCTGTTTTCCTTAAATA
>OMMV01179711.1:0-14087 GCA_900302635.1 Chatrabus melanurus
TCAGTCAGAATGTCTGCTTTCTTTCGATTTAAAGTTATTTAAAATAATAGTTACAGCATAGATTTCAGTTTTTATTCACTATGTTAGATTTTCAGTGGGTCAGCAGTTTACATACACCAAGATGAATGCCTCTTTAAACAGCATGGAAGATTGCAGAAGATTCCAGAAATTATGATTGCATATAAAAACTTCTGAATGACTAATTGGCATAATTCAGTGTTAATTGGGGAACCGTTGGCTGTATTTAAGGACCTAATTGAAGAACTCATGCCTTATTGCATTTAAGAAGTAAATCTCCCAAACATGACGCTACAAACATGTTGTGAAAGGCTTTTGGAGGCTGTTCGCACCAGTACCACAGGCTAGTGAGGGCTACCATACGCAATGTGCACGTAGCGCATCTGTAACGGTCTCCTACGTAGCCACAGGTACGTCAGCAAACGCTGAAACATTTTCAACATGTTGAAAATGTTGGACGCGGTCGGCGTTCATCAGCGAACACCGCCGAATGCCGCCTAAGGCCAGCAGAGGCTGCCGATCACTGATGTGTGCATATTCGTCGGCCCAAACGTCATAGTGTGACTAGGCATTTAGGCTGGAAGAGGTGGCATACACATCACATCCAAGTGGCACCAGGATGCTATAACCATAACAACATCTGAAGTCGAGTGTGAATTTTTGTACAGAGTATGACCTTTATACTGTGATATCTTGCATGCTTCATGAATGCTTGATAATTCTGGAATATCCTGACCATTTAACATTGATAAATGTGTCCTCAGGGTGCTTCATACATCACCATAAAAAAGAAAAAGAAAAGTCATATCTTGTCCAGTCTGTCATCACAATATACACACTCGACATGCTTTGGCATTTTAGGCAGTATCAAAGAACTTTGGAAATGAATCAGCTGATATGGATTTGATTTTTTATAGCGGTATGCTAGCCGGATGGATCCTAACTCCTACCCCAAAGCCATACACACACACACACACACACACATATATATATATATATATATATAAGGTTCCACAGTATTAATGATGCATAATTTGCAATGACATTATTTGTGGCAGCATTTGTAGTTGAGTAGAAAGATACATCATTATGACAGCAAATTTTTTCAGATTAATTTTCTAAAAATGGTCCTGATATGGGGGTAGTTGTCAATATATTTTTACATATGTACCTTTACGTAAAGTGGGGTGAATGAAAAAGCAGCATTTGCCAGCAAGCTTATTACCACCACAGAGCCGCCACTGAGCAAAGCCAGGCCCTGAACTCACAACCCATCCACTGTACCAACAGATGAGGCTGGTTGGACTAGAAAGCTTCCAGAAATGAGCAGGGCACATCTGGAAGAGAGTACTGGGTATAATATATAAATATTAAAAAAAGAAGTGATAGCAAAATAAAAAACTCACTCTTGTTGAACGGGAACAGATTTCCAATGTTGTCCTCTCTACACTGTCCATTTGACAGTGCATTTCTAAGGTTTTGTTATTTACCTACAAAATTTTTTAATGGTTCTTATTTAGTTGACCTTGTTAAATCTTACCAACCTTCCCCTGTGCTAGTTTACTCCGTGTCCCATGCTCATTTTTTGAATGGAACTGCTATGAGTATGTTGACTTGTTTAAATCCAGACTGATAACGTATTTATTATGATTGCTGTATTAAATGAGGTATTTGTGATGATGCTGTATAATATTCTATTAAATGTATTGTTTTTAGGTATGCACTCATAAATTTATCTTTACTCTTTTATAGTTTTTGACTCTGGTTTTATTACTATATTCTTAATGTCCCTAATTATACTTTATTATTTTTTATATTATTAATCTCTGTGACTATAATTGTATTTCTGTTTTAATTTGTTAATGTCCGTGTTTTTAAAGGTTGTAAGCTCCATTCTCACTTTCACGGATATGCATGCCGGAAAGTCATGGTCTACAACCATGACAAGCTGGAGTGGAAAGATCACGGTTGCCCATGAATGTGATCTGCCACACAGATTGATGATGTAATGCGCCAGACGTGTGCCATGTGACATGCGCAGTAACAACTGTAGCACACCTGTAGTATAACTTTACCTCCCAGTGATGTCACAGGCTGTATGGCATTGTTATGGGCTTCACGGAAATGCAAGAAATTAACAAAGTCTGTCAAAGTTTGTGACAAAAAAAAGGCTTTTTCAAACAACCTTAAAATCCCACCACTACAAAACAAGATCACGCACACTGACGGAATACCCGGATCATTACGGACACCCTCCTGGACCCTCTAAGGCAGCCATTGCCAAACTTAAGAACACCTTGACACGCTAAAATCTGAAAATTTTCTGCAGCCCACCCAAATTTAATCAGCACATGACATAATTTAAATCCCATAGCTTTTTTTTTGTTACATCTGATTACTATTAAAAATTATCATACATGTTTTTTGGGTAATTTTAAACTTTATGACAAAATTCAAAATTAAAATCAAAGACGACTTTATTTATTTATTTATTTTTTATAACTTCTGATGGTCCACAAGTAGTACCTTCATGGCTCACCATGGGCCGCAGCCCACACTTTGGGAATCACTGCTCTGAGGTTTTCTGATGTATGGACATTTCAAATCGCGATCTTCCGGGATGCATATCCGTGAAAGTGAGATTGGGGCTTTATTGTTGATTTGAAGCACTTTTGTGGATTCATGAACACACTACATCAAGTTAATGTTATTAATATTGTAGTGTTTTTATAAAAAAAAATCCCTCTGACGTGACTTTTGTTAATATCAATGAAACTGAGATGAAAGTTTTCTGGAATTACTGATTTCTGGGTTTGGAGCAGGCAGTTATTGTATTTTATACAAGACTTTAATACGTCGACATATCGCGTTTGATTATTTATGGGCTGTATTAAAGAAAAGGCTAACCTTGCCTGATGCTAACATTAGCGTAAACTGTGATTAACATCAATTGCATCGTAACATGTCTGGCATAAGGGGCGGCGTGCTCCGAACTTGAAAATCCGATAATTTCTGGAAAAAGTTTATGTTTACTACTACATTATGTAAATGACTTAAAATGTCTAACCACATTGTCTCCCTCTCTCTGTCTGCATCTATCCATCTTTGTCTTTGGCAGATTTTCCATATGACCTATGACCTGGCTAGTGCTGTGGTAAGAATATTTAATTTGATAGGGATGATGCTGCTTCTGTGTCACTGGGATGGCTGTCTCCAGTATCTGGTGCCTCTCCTACAAGACTTCCCCCCCGACTGCTGGGTGTCCCTAAATGGTATGGTTGTAAGTATTACACACTCTTCTCTTTTGTTTGTTATTTTGTCATTTAGCAAATCAGCGCCACAGCGGGATCACTGAGCACTGCGCTGCTGTGGCAGGTTATATTTATAGGTATTTATAGGTATATTTTCAGAAGATCAAATGCAGCAATGAAATCAGTTGTGGGTGAGCTGGTGTGTGAAATATGGAAAATGTGTTCAAGAGTTTAGTCAAGTGTACGAGGAGAATGGACAGTGTTTGTCAGAGTTCCAGTTTCACTTCAGTCCCCCAATATAAAAAAGTTAGCAATGTACTGATTTCATACTTTTCCTTTGCACTGTGTCAACACTGAGGACCTCATCTTTCACCCAGTGAAAAGCATCACACAACGCAACGCAAGTATCATTGATAGTTTCCACCCGACGCAGTTGTGGTTTTCAC
Source organism: Chatrabus melanurus (assembly GCA_900302635.1). Classification (NCBI taxonomy): domain Eukaryota; kingdom Metazoa; phylum Chordata; class Actinopteri; order Batrachoidiformes; family Batrachoididae; genus Chatrabus; species Chatrabus melanurus. The sequence goes on from OMMV01179711.1 coordinate 3,716, forward strand.
GCCCAATGCCCATGTCCTTTAAATCACAAGTCCATTTGCATTCATCTGTGCACCTGTGGGTGTGTCAGTCTAAAAATGAGGTGTGGTCAGGTGCAGTGACGGTGCATTGGTATCGTGCCAATTGCTTCATATAAGAGCAAAAATGTGGTCTAAAGTGGAGTGCAGTGTATGTGTGGTATTTAAATGGTGCAATAATCAGATGTGCCTTACATAAGCAGGTTTGTGATGCACACACACACACACCCTGCTTTTGTACGCAACAAAATTGCAATGAAAACAACCATTCAATGCAATAAAAGGAAACAATCACAGAAAAATCCAAAACTTCATTTTGCTGCTTTGATGCTTCACCTCAAGGAGATTTGGTGGCCGCTGTCTGCTAGCGCATGCTAGTGTGTTAGCGCAGATCCATTAAATTGCCAGAAAACCTCTTTCTTGAGCTCCTTATGAAACAGCACTGTGCACCTCCAGCGCTTAAAGATGGCCCTCTTGGTTTATTTCATGTTATGCCCCAAATATCCTCATGAAAAATTTGGAGGATAAACCCAACCCCTTTGCACCCAACGCTGGTGCTCACATTACGCTCTGTTTAAATAGTAAAAATTATTTGGACACGCTCCAAATGGACTCACGCTGTGCGCTGTAGACCATGTGACATAGAATGTGTCACATTGGCCCGATGTGAGCAATCTGCGAACACCAATACTGAAAATGTTCCACCATTTATCCAAGTGACTTCATTCTAAAGTTAAATGGTGTGGTAGTCTCAGTCGAACCATTCAGAAAGAATCTATTATATAATAAACAAGGTCATTGAGCTCAACAAGAGATCATTTATGACATTTCTCTGGAGAGTCGTTAAGTTCAATTCAGGCCCAAGAGGGGTATTGATTGTGCTCCCCTTGAACAACTTGTAGATCTGTCTACAAAGGTCTCCCAACATTTGATTGTTTGTCACACGGTCAAAAATGGTGGTGACTACACCTCAATCAGGAAAGTGGGTTTTCCACGAAGGCTGGTATCTCATTGAGAGACGACTATTTGGTGACTGTGACGACTCAATGTTTAGATCACTGCGAAAAGTTTTTGCTGGCATTGGGGTGACATATTTGCCACTTTTTGATGACATTTGACGAATTAAATATCCACTGGATGTCTTGTTGAAGAATATTTGATGAATATTCACTAAGTGGCCGTCTGTCTGTCGTCTTCAATTCATTAATTACTCGCTAACGACCGGCGACCGCATTTCAACCACGATCCGACCTTGTAGTAAATGAAGTGAACCAGGTGACTGAAACAGACCGGGGGGGCGACTTGGTAGAGGTCTATTGACCAGTCCTTGGTGAGTAAAAAGACTAGTTAGCGAATAGTTAGAGACAACTTAGTGAAAATAAGCAGTCGTTCATTTGCCACCAGGGTTTTGAACATGTTCAAAATCTGCAGGTGAATGAAATTGAGGCGAGCAACTAATTAGTGAATGGGGATACTGATTCCGACTGCTTATAGAATAATTTCAGACTGCATTGAGACCAAAAGCCGAATTAGACGAATAGCCATACATCTCACTCGCCAATCGGTCACAAGCCCAGTGAGATACCGGCTTAAATGATGAGTCGTGTTCAATCCCCAACGTCAAGGGAGTGTCGAACTCTCAGTGAGCAAGACACTGAACCTCTAAACCGCTCAACATTGGGATGTATTACCCCCTTCGACCCCACACAAACAAGGAATAAAGCTGTAAAGACGAAAGAAGAAATCACACAGACAAGAAAGGTTGGCCTTTTCTTCCTGAAAACTCCAGCTGCATACATACATTGTGGGTGTGTTTGTTTTGGATGCTCCCATTTGCACGGGGGTCACCACAGCGGCTCCAGTATGGATCCGCATGTTGATTTAGCACAGGTTTTTCTCCTGATGCCCTTCCTGAAGCAACTCCAGACATATGAGGAGAATGGACAACGAGTAGACTTTGAACCAGAGATCTTGCTGTGAGGCAAGAGCACTACCACAGGGAAATTAATGAGTGAGCTATGACTGGAAGTTTACTCGAAAGCAGGTGGATTTTGTTTAGTCTTCAGCACATTTCCCCATTCCCCCAAGTGATTTTTTTCAGTTTCCACTAATACGTCAAGATATCTCCCACCTGGAGGTCTGAGAACCTTCATCAACACATAGAAGAAGCAGAAGTAAATCCAATATAGGCCCTGAGTTTCACTGATGCTGGTGCTTATTCCCGGATTCCGTAGTGTGAAGCAGATGAGAGTCTATGACTCCCACTGGATGGGACACCAGTCCGATGCAGGGTACTTCCCCAGCTAAGGCCAGTACCCATTTATGGCTGGGTGAACTTGGACAATACAGATGAAGTGTGTTGTTCAAGGACTCACACAGTTAGCATGACTGGGAATCAAACCCAGGTCAGCCAAAGTCCTTATCCCACTGAACTACCTGCTCTACAACAACAATCACCAAAAGGTGGAGCTATAATATTATGTGATATGTGAATAAGCTGGTGACCATTCCTTTAAAGCCAGTTTGTACTTTGAGTTTTTCTGGGACTGTTTGAGCTGCATGGTAAAGAAGGAGCCTGTCTAATGGGAAAAAAAGTCTCGCTGTGAGATGCCTGGAGGTAAAAGCAGGGCTGGAACTCGGCTCCTGCCACATTCAGTGTTGCCTGTCAGCATCATTAGTGTCATCATGAGATCCAATGCTAATGTTGGTACCTGTGGCCCAATTAGATGGCCAAAAACCTTTGGTCAAAAATATTTTGGGTGTTGGATCTTGCAGTAAACAATGCAATGTAATACCATAGCTTTTGTAAAAGTACTTTGTAGATTTAAATCGAGAAAAGTAGATAAATTTCTCCATTCACAGTTGTTTAAAAGATAAGTTCACCTTTTTTTTTTTTAAAGAACACTAGTTGTATTAAGACATTGTTAGCAATCAAACCTGTGCTGTGCTGCACTCACCTTCAGTGGTGGAAGTACTCAGATCTTTTACTGAAGTAAAAGTAGTCATACTGCACTGTAGAAATATTGTCCCCTTTTGAAAATGTTACTTAAAGAAAAGTACAAAAGCATTACAATCAAAATATACATCCAGCTGTAAATGGTAACGGCCTTGGTTGGGGAAGTAACCTGTTATAGACTCTCCTCCGCTTCGTGCCACGGAATCTCGGGATAAGCGCAGACACCAATGGGCCTCAGGGCCTAGACAGGATTTATTTCATCATCATCTTCTTCTTCTTCTATATGGAATTACCAACACGTCCTCCAATCCACACGACACTATAGGTTTTTCATTCCTACTTTCATATACGGCCCACAGGAGCATCTGAACATGTTTCAGAAAAAAAGTGCTCCACAGCATGGAACGGGTGCATGGGTAGCTTTAAACTGCGACTTTCTTGTTGTTGTAGCACACGTGCTTCCTGTTTCCTGCTTCAGGTGCGCTATCAGCATGCCCTCACGCTGTTAAGCACAAGAACAATAGGTTTCGTTACCTACACACAATATTGTTTAGGTGACATGCGCTTATTTGTAAACGTATCTCTGTTACCGGTAACAGCACAATGGCGTGCTGGTAATGCTCAAATTAATAATGAAACAGGCATGCTCAACTCCAACAAAACTAAATAACTTCAGGTGCGCGTTACAACGGCTATCAAAATAACGTGAAAAACTGCACTCCCAGGCTTTTTCTCATGCTTATTTTACTTTATTGGACCATGTCCACTAACAAACGCGTTTCAGCCTAAGCCATCATCAGTGTGTAGTGAACACCAGGCAGCACTACTTTTAAAAAGGTTACAGGTGTGTCCCGCAACGTCATCTAATTAGTTGCACCCTAGAGTGCTGGTAATGCACCTGCCTTGTGAGGAGGGAGTCCGTATTTCAAAGCTGTGGTTGGTTAGGGTTAGGTGTTCGAATTAAAAAATGCAACGTGAGCAAGACATGAAATGAAGTGGTCAATACAAAGCATGACAGACACATGAAATGATGTGGGTATTTTGTGCTGTGGTGGACTTTTTTACACGGCCTCTAGAGGTCACTGTTTACTATCTTTAAAACATAACTGTGGGTCGCAATAAGATGCTTGTAAAAATGACATTTGGGGTTATTTTTTTTGGGGGGGGCGTGAGGACAGTCTCGAAAAAACTAACTAACCCTAACCCTAACACGGCTTTGAATTTATTCACAGTTCTGTTGTAGTTACCCTATTAACACTTGTGTATTTGCTGTTCACTAATTTGCGTAAAAAAAGGATTTCTTCGCAGTTGTCAAAGGTGAATAGATCGCTCATAGGCTTGATTGCTAGAAATGTTTTATTATGACTGAAAGTATAAAAAAAGTGACATTGTCCTTTAATTTAATGTTGCTTACACAAAATAAAATAAATAATCTACTTTCGGCTTTTCCCAATTTCAACTCGGGGTCGCCACAGCAGATCCCACATGGATCTGCATGTAGATTTGGCACATTTTACCCCGGATGCCCTTCCTGATGCAACTCCACATTACATGGAGAATGGGCAGGGGTGGGGTTCTTACACAAAATAAAATATATAAATTGTATTGCATCCACATCATCAGTCGCTGTCTGTAAATGTTTTCTCTGTGTTTACATCCTTCTAACCTCCCTCTGCTTCCCTGAGTTGGGGTCAAATGGACTGTGGTTGCTCCTCCCCGAGCGATGCGATATTGTAGAAGTGTGCACAGGCCTCCTGGGTAATGGCGATTGTAAATGTTCACCCCGGGACCTCTGCCTTCTCATCTCTCCTCGCTGACAAACATTTCTGTACTCCACATGCACGCTGACCACTCACAACCACGAGACTGGAGGTGCAAATTTCAGCTTTCCTCAACATCAAAACTGTGTATCTCTCTTATCTTTACTTTGGGGCAACAAGTGCCCAGTTGCCCGAGTGAGTCCAACCCCAAATAACACGCGCTACTCATCCAAAAAGACATTAGCCATCTGTTTTCATCAAAATGAATTAGCAGTGGCATAATTTCACACATAAATATCAGTATCTTGCTTGTGGTTCTGTTGAAGAAAACCAGCCAAACAAACTATTATATTTACTGCCGCTTTTTTTTCTTCTTTGATCAGCAGCACTCTGGATTCATAATTACATGTGACCATTAAGCTTAGTGATGAACAGTTCCTTTATTTATGCTGTGTGAGCCTTCTTGCTCTCAATAAATGAGATAAAATTGTCTCCTCCTTGTGCAAAAATCAGTATAAAATAGGAGCCATATAAAAGGTGAATTTGCTGCCCTGTGTGTGGCAAGATTATTTGCACTAGAGATGCCTAAGGCTTGTGAAGATTATTATTGTGAAAGAAAGTGTGAATATTGGTTGGGTGAAAAATTAGTTAGCTGCTTTAATTCTCCGTAAGTGGCAAGATTTTCTGTGTAGTATGTGGAAAAACCTCTACTTAGCTCTACCTATGTGCAGAGCTTCATAGTGCAAATACACAGCAAAATTACCAGTGTTAAATGAACACAGACAGTGTTAAAGTTAACAGAGTTAACAGAATTCCACGTCCCAATGATTAAAACGACCCCAAGTGGTTCTCTCCAGACAAAACACTCATCCAGCTTCGTGCCAGGCTTTTGTTGACATATTCATCCATCTTCTGAGGTTTGAAATGGTGTGGTAGATCTCATTAATCACCATGTCGATCTCTGACTGTGTGGCTTCAAATCCTGGCTTTGCGAGGTCTTTGCGCAAGGCATCCAAAACCTGCTGCTCGTTCTCTTGGACCATGTGCAGAATATGGGTGGGCAGTCTACGTGAATTGCGACCGAGTGCCACGGGGGGAGGTACTATGCTGCTGGGCTCAGAGTGGCCCAGTGCAGACTCGGTGGCGACGCGCATTTCAGTGTCCAATTTTAACACAGAGTACAGAAAAAGTTAATGCAAACTATTTTTGCCACTTTTATGCAGTGGAGTCCGGGGTTGTGAAAGATGCATTTGCAGCCAGCACTTTAGTTCAGAAAGTGTTTTATTCTTCTAATGACCAAATATTGCAGTCTGATGCTCCTACAAACAAACCCTGACAAATATGATGTGCATTGTTTTTGTAAACATGACTTATGATATACAGTCTCTCGAAGTGTTTCCCATGGTCTAGTGTTACAAAAAGCCAGACAAAATTGCAATGTATTGTAATACTAAATTGCAATACTTGTAGAATTGCATTTCTTAAGAATTGTAATCAGCACACAAGTGTTGAGATACGTATCGTATCGAGAGATAAGTGTATCGTCCCATTAGACTTAGTACACTTTCAGATGTTAGCAGTTTCAGAACTCCTAGAGAATGTCACTCACCAGTCATCTTATTAGATACGCCTGTTCCATGGTTCATTAATGCACATATCTCACCACTTTGTGTGTGTGTCTGTCTGGACAAATATCTCAGGAACTGCTTGGCCAAATTCAATCATTTTCACATGCTCATGGTAACATCTTGGCATGACATTAATATGATGGTAAAAGGTCAAGGTCAATCAAGGTCATTGAACAGTCTGAAAATCATATTTTTCGCAATACTTCGAAACTAAGGGAGCTAGAAGAATGATTTAAGTGTATATGATCAGCAAACACAGATCTGCTGATCTATATCTAGTGTCATGGTCCCGGGTTCATTTCAGGTCTGGTCCTTTCTGTGTGGAGTTTGCATGTTCCCCCCCTGTTTGCGTGGGTTCCTTCTGGGTGCTCCGGCTTCCTCCCACTTCCAAAGACATGCACGTTATGTGAATTGGTGACTCTAAATTGACCGTAGGTGTGAGTGAGAGGCCCAATGAGTTTGTCTGTCAAAATGTGTTGGCCCTGTGATAGACTGGCGGCCTGTCCAGGGTGTACCCTGCCTCTCGCCCGGTGACTGCTGGGATATGCTCCAACCCAGCCATGACCCTTAACTGAAATAAGCAGGTTCAGAAAATAATTGATTGATTCTTTTAATGTCAGGATGGAAAAATATATGGCTATTGGGTGATTATGTATATTGACTCTGCAGGTCTTGGCATGAGTGAACTCTGAATACTTGGAGCTGGTCCAGGTTTCCCTGTCATTGTTCCAGCTTCAAGTGCTGTTCTATAGTACTTTTCAAGTCATATGTTGGAAATGTTGGAGTCCAGAGCAGTCTGGAATACAGCATGTGACTCTCACCTGACAGAGATGTGACTGTTAGGTGAATATTGTCTGCAAAGGTCTCGTATTTCAGCAGAATCTGCTAAAACATGAGTAGGCTCAGACTGGTTCACAGTGTACCTTGGTTTGAAAAGGGCACAGTTACAAAACTACCAAAATTTCCTGTCATACTGTTCCAAAGGTATGAGTGAGGTTTTCTGAAAGTGTGACCATCTACTGCATGTTTGGCCACTTTCTACACAAATCAAAAGAAAAAAAAATAGCAGTTTCCTCCTGCCATTAACCGGTGAATGATGACAGCTCTGCTCTTTACTGCTCTTTTGCAGCAGCGTGCCGTGAAAGCTAAAAGTGTTATGCTACTGCTGATTACACTTTTATTCCTGGATGTACACCACTGAAAGATCATTTTAATGTGAAGGCAGAAATGAACAAAAACTGAAACATTTCAATTCTGTTCTGTGAACCGCAACAGTGGCTGGATGTCTAGAAGTTGGACTACCAATCTAGAGACCAGCATTTGATTCCAGGTATGACTCAGGTGGCGATCGTCTAGAGGTTAATGCGGCTGGCTAGAAATCAGAGGATACTCAGTTTGATTCCCTGCCAGACAGGAAAATCACTAAGGTCCCTTGGGCAAGGTCCTTAATCCCCTAGTTGCTCCCAGTGTGCAGTTTAGAGCCTTGCATGGCAGCACACTGACATCGGTGTGTGTGTGTGTGTGTGTATGTGTGTGTGTGTGGGTGAATTAAGGCATCATTGTAAAGCACTTTGAGCATCTGCATTGGATGGAAAAGCTCTACAGAAGTGCACTTCCATTAACATTGACTGCTACTTGCACGTGTCCTTGGACAAGACTCTTCCCCTGCATTGTCCCAGTCCAAACAGCTATAAACGGGTAGGGACATTGGCTGGGGAAGTAACCTGTGATGGACTGTCATCCTGTACAAGGGGACACTTCACACTTTGGTATCCGGGGATAAGCCCCAGACTGAAGGGCCTCAGGGACTGCATTGGACTTTCATTAGCAAATTACAAGGGAGCAGAGGTCACAGACAATTGCTGACATGACTTTACAGTTATCGTAATAACAAATAAAGTTCTTTCAGCTTCTCCCAATTCAACTTGGGGTTGCCACAGTATATACAATATGGAGCTGCATGTTGATTTGGCACAAGTTTTGCACCGGATGCCCTTCCTGATGCAACTCCTTCTGCTTTGAAAGTGATGGCACTTAACCGCTTGTCCAGCACGCTTCCCGGCGTTTATTGTAATAACAAATATTAGTTATAAATTGTTTCAAAGACAACAGAAATTACTTAAAGTTTATATTATTATTCTATTCAGAGGAACATCACATTTTCATTCAGGGTTTAACTTTCATTTATAGGTGCTAAACCTGTTCAAACCTTTTCAGGAGTAGATCTGAAAAAGGAAAATAGTTACTAAAGTCTAGAAGTGTGTAATACAGCAATATTTTTGTCTAAAGTTTTCCTACAGCCAAAATCTTGTACTGCCCCATCCCTACTCATGAGGAATTTACATATCATTGTTGGGTCCCATACTTTCTTAGATGTGGTAACACTAGGACCAATGAGGATTACAGACACTCTGAGTGGTGCAGTACAGGGCATAGGACTGTTATCATCTTGACTAATGGCCTGGCTTGTTACTTTTTGAAGGATGCATTATGTGTAGAGCAGGTAGACATAAAAACACGCAGGGCAGGTGCTCTCCAGGAGCAGAGTTGGAGACCCCTGGTATAGAAGCACGGAGGAGCAGAAAGACATCTGAGCTGCCTGCTGATGATTAATGTGTCATGAAGATGTAGATCCAGACAGACAGACAGATAAGTAGACAGATACACAGGGGCTTAGCTAACCACGAATTGCCACATTTCAGCATCAGTTGCCGTTCCTGGCCTCGTTTATCCTTGGACCACCCACTACTTCACATCTATTTCTTTCCAATCCCACAGAATGAGTCACTTCAAACAGCCTGATTCAGTTGAGAGTTTATGAATTAATCAAACTTTTTCTCTCCCTCCTATGGCACTGCCCTACAAATACAAAAGCAGGGACTATAGGGACTACATATAGATAAAAAATAACTATTGCTAATTCTGGCTCATTTACATGCTATGTTTATTAATGTGCACAGTTGCTGTTGAAATCAACTTAACAAATGTAAACAAAATTGAATGTTTTCGCAAGTCTTGGTACATTATTTGGTTCACAATAACTTGAAGAAAGAAGAAGTAAGTCCAATATAGACCCTGAGGCCCATTAGTGCTAGTGCTTATCCTTTGATACTGTAGCGTGAATCGGATGAGAGTTTCCGACTCCCCCTGGCGGTGATGCCAGTCCATCACATGTTACTTTGCCAGCCAAGGCCAGTGTCTGGCTGGAACCCATTTACAGCTGGCCTGGCGGACTGGACTGGTGAACTGGAACAGTGCAGATGAAGTGTCTGGTCCAAGTATACAGACAGGTAGCATGACCGGGAACTGAACCCAAGTCTAAATATTGGTAGCACAACTCCTATCCAATTGAGCTGCCTGCTCTGCACAATAACTTGGGTTCAATGAAATTGTTTGTTGGATGCATTACTTATTTACCCCTCAAGTTGTTCTAATCCATGCTTGATAATAACAAGTTGTCATCGCTGTTCTCAGGGATAATCAGTTTATGGAAATGGAGAAATATTTCCACCAAAAATCTCAAAATGCAACGCAGCAAACCAAGTACTGCAATCAACCACAGTGGTGCTGAATGTGAAGAGCTCCGTTTCGTGTGACTTTTGGTGCCAGAAAGTGACAAGATTAGTGAGACATGAAAATCTGGTTGCCCTAGTGGCCAAGGGTGTGCCCCATTTCAGCTGGATTCAATTCAATTCACTTTATTTATATATAGCGCCAAATCACAACATAGTCGCCCCAAGGCGCTTCACAAGGGTAAGGTCTAACCTTACCCACCCCCTGAGCAAGCACAATAGCAACAGTGGTAAGGAAAAACTCCCTAAATGTTTTAAGTATAGGAAGAAACCTCAAGCAGACCAGTCTCAGAGGGGGGACCATCTGCTATGGCCATACTATCAATGAAACAGAAATTCAAAATTACAAGCACAAAGTCCAACAAGAGATATAACACATGTACAGAGAGTCCAAAACATATATATAAACACACAATCATCCACTCCGTCTACGTCGACTCT
>OMMV01179713.1:0-11549 GCA_900302635.1 Chatrabus melanurus
GAGTATCCTCGCACCTGCCCAGCGCCTCTCACCCTGGACAACTCCGGAGAAAGAGAGAGTCCAGCCCCTCTCCAGGAGTTTGGTTCCAGAGCCCATGCTATGCGTGGAGGTGAGCCCAACTATTTCTAGTTGGTATCGTTCAACCTCTCGCACCAGCTCAGGCTCCTTCCCCACCAGAGAGGTGATGTTCCAAGGGTCAAGTTCCATAACAGAGTGTCAGTTCGTGTGGGCTTTTGCACCTGTCCACTGCCAATAACTCGGCGGACCAAACCCTTTAATCTGTCCTTGTGGGTGGTGAGCCCACATGGAAAAATTAATGTTACAAATTTGTTGCCATGATATTTGACAATTTTCCTATTGTAAATAAAATGTTTCATTTCCACAAAATGGGGACAATGTCTCATTGGCTTCTTTTCACTTCCCGATCACTGTGTCAATGCATCAACTGCCACAAATCCTGCTTTTCCTCTTCCTGTTGCAGCTGATTTAATTGCGCTATAATGTCCGTATTAGCTCAAAATTCAACTTCTCATCACCAAGGCTGTACCAGCTGCTGTGGGTCTCTGTCAATGGCCTTGATTTTGCAGCCTTTGATTATTCTGAAGAGGCTGCCCAGCACTTCAGAGGCACCATGGACAGGCGACTTTGATGCTGATGAAATAAATGAATATGAAGCCATTGTCTTGTTTTCATTTTAGGTCAAACTTATGAATGGGTGTTACAAAATAGAGAATCCATTATTATGTAACCAAATTATAATAAGCTGTGCATACCATGCAGGAAAGGTAAATAGGTTGTATTCAATTGCACATTGCATTTGAACATTTTAGGCTTTTTCCTACTCCTTTTGGACATGCTGAGTTAAGGTTGTTTGGCAAAGTTTGATTTGCTTTTGTATTCTTCTCACATGTCTGAAATTAATAAAGCCTTCAACATCAAAATTCATTGACTGAATGGGGACTCCATCAAATGACAAGGGGACTCCAAATTTTTTTACCCCATGGAGTCCCAGGGACTCCAAATTTCCAAACCCTAAATCAAACACTGATTTCATGTATTGACAACTAGGGCTGGGCGATTAAAATGGGTTTTGATTCAAATTCCGATTTTGGCTTCCTATGATTATGAAAATGACGTAATCAAGATAAAACGATTGTTTTGCCACATTACGGTTGTCATTGATGCTCTCCTTTTACCATGTGATAAATCCAAGTGGTAATCTCCGGTATGTGTGCCAGGTGCAGACGGCCACAGCTAGCGGCAGCCTCTGCTAGGCTATAGGGGGCCGCTAGCTGCTGTGGACTCGACTGTGTTTGTCCTTTCTGAGATTTTTTTTTTTTTCCTCCAAAATATGAGATTATGGCTTGGTGTGCGATACGGACCATCTAAGAAGTCGGTGCTTCAGCATTTCCATTGAGTGAAATTTTAGTGCTATTTACTTTGTATGTTAGCTCCATGAGCACTAACTATCAGGTATCGAGAGCTTGGTGGCGTTAGGTCTACTGATGGTGCCATGGTTACTGAGGCAATATGGCGGTCGTAGTTTGTAATATCTGCACCCAAGCCAACCATTATGAAAACCACCGTCCCATCTGCAAAAATATGCGTTCATCAAAGAATCAAACCAAAGTTACCCTGTTAGCCTTAGCTTGCTGTGTAACTGAGAAGGGGCCTGCTCGGGCTTCATTCATTCCGCCCAGGTCACGCCGGTCTTACACACGCTCCACCTCTTTCCCCATTTATGTGTTGGCCGGGAGTTCTACTTTTATTTTTTATTTGTTTTTCAGTTAAATATTATTTAAAACTGAAATTACATTTAAAGAAAATCCACTGTTAAAATGCAAGATTTTCTTTTAAGTTTAATAAAAACAGGATGTTTCAAAAGTCAATGAGTAATTGCGTTAAATAATTTTGATTTCAGTTTTGGCCAAAATAATCGTGATTATGGTTTTTGGCGTAATGGAGCAGTGCTATTGACAACAGCGAAATTAACAATTAAAACCACTTAAAACGAATTGTGTATTAAAATAATGTCAAATTTGGGAGTTGGCAGCCGTACTCACCCTGAATGCCTTTGTCATTCTCCAGAATGACATCATGATAGATGATGTCATTTAATATTTTTAAAACATACTTTTTCAATAAAAGTGGAATGACAATTGATTCGGCCTTAATTTTCTCTATGAGTAAATGCATGGTGGGGGATGGGGGGTGACATCAAATTGCAATCACTGCAAAGTATTCCACCCTACTTGGCTATAATTCATTACAAGACCAGTGAAGATGGAAGTCTTTAATCATCATGAAACTGTCAGTACAATAAATGGCTCACCCAACGTCTGGCTCACTGGGATACGCAGCATCTTATCGCTGGCTTCAAATAGACAATGTCCTAAAAGTGTCCTACAGGTTGATGGTTTGGATTTTCAGATCACAGGCAGTTCTTTACCGGTTCATCCTGCATCTGTCATGCAATCTCCTGATCACCAATCTTTGCCTTTATACAAAAAAAACCCCAAAAAACTTATGCTCAGTTTTCTTGGTTTGAATTTTAAAATTTAAAAAATTTACTTTTACTGTGCAACACAATGGCCACTGTTTAAATTAATGTATTTTTTTGTCTCATGCATGTACCAACATACACAAAGCACATGCAGAGAAGATGTGGCTTTCTTATACATTGGCGACATATATGTCCCACCACTTTGAGGCTACAGTGGGCACGGGTCACCAGAATTGGACAATGAAAAACTGGAAAAATGTTGTCGGTTCTGATGCGACATACAGATGGTAGGGCCAGAGTTTAGTATAAACGACACAAAAGCATGGATCCATCCTGCTTTTTATCAGCAGTTCAGGCTGGTGGTGGCAGTTTAATGATGTAACTGCATGATGCTGTCAATATGGACCAAAACCTCTGAGGAATGCTTCTAGCACCTTGTTGAATCAATGCCACAAAGAATTAAGGCCGTTCTGAAAGCAAAAGCCCAGCCCGATCAAAGAAGGTGTACCTAATGAAGTGGCTGGTCAGTGTATATGCTAATTAGGGTTGCAAGCACTACATTTTTACCAATATTCTATGTAACCTAGAATTTGGCTTGACATTAGGTACTTAAATGCCCCTGGTTTGTAATACAAATTGCATTTAGTTATCGTGCTTGCCTCCCAAACAGAAGGTCCCTGGTTCAAGGCCACCTGTGCATCATTTTCCATGTACATGTGGAGTTGCATCAGGAAGGGCACCCGGCATAAAACTTGTGGTGCCATACCAGATTTGTTGCGGCGACCTCATGCGAAAAACTGGAGCAGCCAAAAGAATGACATTTTAGAATTTTTAAAACTCTGCACTGGCAAAGCCATTTTTCTTTCAGCACCAAATTGGGAATTGGTGTTCATATAAGTCAATTACAGTGACGTTAATAACCCATAACATTTGGTTCCCACTAGGGGTGTAACAATTTACATATATGAATTGGAAATTGGTTTTAAAATAAACGAAACGACATCGATTCGCGGACCCCTGGACTGATCTAAATGTACGCTGAACCGGTCGATGCTTCGATGTTTAACGTCACGAATCGGTTGAGTGAAGCTTTTATACTGCTACTTCCACTTCTTCAAACTTTTGTAAATGCTCAAAGATCAGCGTGAAACTCTTGTGGCTTCAGAACAGGAAAGTCCATTTAGGCGCTTCTTAAATGCCCGGTTTTATTGTTGCGCGTCGGTCGCTTCTGGGTAACGTACCGCCGCTTCATCTCTACTGCACAATGGACTTGAATCATCACAAAATAAAGAAGAAAATTGAGGAGTTCAAGCATCAAAAACGACATGAATTTCAGCACATGGAAATTTGTGCTATGCTTACAGGATAAAAACAGCTGGCTTCTTCTACTCTGCACTTTCTGCTACTGTATGTGGTGCTGCCCCCAGTGATGAACAAAAGGGGAGCAGAGGCGGTGCCAATGGGCTGCAGACATACATACATTATCATCACATTGTCTCAGTAGTATTGATAAATGTTAATAAATAGTAGTAATACAAAGTAAATGCATATTTATATAAATGCTTATTTCTGATCTCAAAGAGTTGTTTTTTTTTTTCCTTCAGATAAAATGCATGCACTATTAATCTCTCCACGACTGATGGTTTTCCTCCCACAGTTGTTGTTATGCTCTGTCGTGCACGTCTGTCCACGTTGCTGCTGGAGTTGGATTTATCTGCTCAGGGACACACATTCCACGTGTTCTTTTTCCACTCGCAAGTCTGGATAATATCGCCTCATTGACATATTTATATGGTTTCTTTTTTCCAGACTATTTGTTGTCAGCAGCTCATGAAGAAACTTGTTACATGACCTTTTCATGGGTTACATTGAGGTGTTGATAGATTCGGTTCTATTCTAAGGTTTAAACAAAGCAGTTGTTTTCTCGGCCACGTCTCCCTCGTTACGGTGTTTTGACTGTGAGGATAACTTCACCATGACATTTTTTTATTTTTCCCTCCCTGTCTTGATTTCAGTTCGAAATAGTCATTTTTCCTTTTCTGCCTGGATGACCCATGCAGATGTTATTTGCTTTCTATATTGATGGCTTTGTGCCGTGCTGCGCGTGAGCGAGGCTGTTAAATATGATAAAGTGCGGTATGTTTCCATGGTATTATCAAACTCCACACTTTCTGTTTACCAGTTTGGAATAAGTCGCAGCCAGATCCCATCATTGCTTTAATGCGGCGACACTGAAAACGCATACAGGTTTGTTCAGCACAGCCACGTGCGGCTGATAAGCCGCAGGGGGAAAAGCGGGCGTTTGGCCTCACACGTTGGATTCTTACCCAGAGGAAACTCATTGGTATGGGGCCGCCGTCTCTCTCTCTCTCTTCCATTCAGGAGCACAGCACACCCTCTGCATTTTTTTTTCAGGTGTTTTGTCTGACTCTGGATTAACTGTGATCTGAGAGCAATTACCCTTAACACGGCAGAGCGTGCTCTCCTGAGGTCATAGTAGGTGACGCGTACTTAGTGGGGATGTGCAAAAGGCTGATTTTGTTTTCTGTCAGACACCGAAGGATACTGAAACAAGTATTGCAGTTACAGATTCTTCAAAAAGTCTTACTGTATGCACCAACTGGGAAATATTTATGATGACTACAATAGAGCAGGGTGGATCAGTGGGGTAAGACTGTCAATATGTTGACCTACCTGTCTGTATCTTTGGACAAGACACTTCATCTGCATTGTCTCAGTCTACCCAGTTGTAAATGGGTGCCGGCCTTGGCCGGGCAAGTAACCTGCATTGACAGGTTTCCCATCCATGGTGTCCCATCCGGGTGCGCCTCGGGGCCTATATAGGGCTTAATTCTTTCCTTTATTCTTCAGTGGAAACTGGAGATTGCTCACAGTCATGTCAATGAGGCTTCCTAGAGAACCTGTGCAGTTGTTAATGGAAACTCTTAAAGGCATTTGTGAAGTAATATTCCAAGCTATAATGCATATTAAGGGTTTAAATGGCCACAATACCATATAAATGCAATAATGTTATGCTCTACAAATCTGAAATTATTTTTCAGTTAATCCATTATCTGATCAACAGGAAATCATTTGGCAACTACTCTGATAATTATTTCTTTACATTAAGTGACAAATATTCTGTGGCTGCTGTTTGTCAAACATGAAGACTTGTTGCTTTTGTCTAGTTTATACTATATCATGATAAATATGTTGTAAAATTGTTCTGTAACCCATTTTTACTGTTTTTTTTGGCGGTTCCAGATAGGTACTTTCATGATATGAGAACCTACTTGGCGGGCCGATTGCAATGCGTTCACTGAACACCATTTGAATTCTCAACTATGAAGTATGGCATCAAGGTTCTGTTCTTGGTCCACTGTTATTTTCTCTTGATGTATCATATCTTCAGAATATATGTATCCACTGAATTACATTTCTCTGGGGTGCTGTTGATCTGCACGTCTGTTTATGGAGGTCATGTCTCTCATATTGCAAAGGTTGTGGCGTGTCTCGTTACAGTGGAAAAATTAGATTACCATTGCCCTCAGAGAAGACTGAGACACGCACAGCTTGATGATCAGTTAATGCTGTCACTGAGTGACTGTGTGGGTCATCATACTGAAAAAGTTACAAAGCTTGGCATGATTTTTGATCCAACATGGTCTTTTGACCTACATAGCCTATTAGAGTGGTGGCTAAGATTGCTCAATTCCATTTCTGTGACATTGCAAAGATTAGACCTATCCTTTCTATGACAGATGACGAAATACAGATTCATGCCTTCGTGTCCTCCAGAATTGACTATTGTGATGTTTTATTTTCTGGTTTACCACACAACAGTGTCAGATTTCTTCAGATGATTCAGAATATAGAGTTTTGACTAAAACCAGGAGATTTGATCACATCACACCTGTTTTGGCTTCCCTCGAGTTAAATTCAGTTTATTTATACGGCAACACAAGTCACCTCAAGGTGCTACACACGAGCAAGGTTTGCACCTTACCCACCTTATGAGCAAGCACATTTGCGACAGTGGTAAGGAAAAACTCCCTGAGGCAGTTCTTGATTACAGTAAGGAACCTTAAGCAGACCAGACTCTCTGGGGTGAGCATCTGCTGTGGCCATACTAATTCAATAAAACAAAAGCACAACACAGAATTGTCAGAACATGCGGTGATTAAAAATGTTGCAGCAAAGGAACCATACACAGTTCAGTGTTCACCATGACTGATGGCTGAAAGGATAACCATGAGGTGAATCCCAGCAGAAGTGATGCCAGATCAGTCACTGAATTCGGACATTCCCCAGTTTTCATCCCAACCCTGAATATCCTGCAAGCAATTTCTGGGGTTCAAAAGCTCCAGCGTAGTCTACACACATCTCCATGCAAAAGAGTCACATTCAGGCGCGATGTAGCATGAGTTCATCCCATTTCTGTTCACATTCCCCAATTCTTTCAATGCCAATGCTCATCCATGTTACCCGCTGATTCCTCTTCAGTGTGTCGACAAGCCCATCATGGCCCAATGCTGTCATCATCCTTGGTCCATGGCAGTGCTTCCCCACAATGACACTGCCACTTCCTTATCTGGTAGCCCATTGGACACCACGCAGCTTGTATAGGCAGGATCTCAGACAGAGAAAAAAATCAGAATCAATCAATCACAATAACTAATCTGTAACATCAACTTTAAAATGTGAGAGGTGGGGACTGACCAGTTGATTCCCTGAGTGGTTGCCATCCATGACCCAAGGTGGGTCTATAGTGTGGTGGATGCGGCACCACCACATGCTCCAAGACCTGACCTGACCTTAAAACATTTATTTTCTGTTGTCTATAATTATTTTTTTGGTCCAACCTCATTTTACCCATATTGGTTTGTATGATGTGTTTGTATTTGGTGTTTCAATTGCAAATTCTTCTTATACATCTTCAGTTTTTATCATTATGCCTTGATGTTTTATTATGTAGATCACTTTGCTTTTTATTTTTTTTATTTTTTACCTGAATGTTTTATAGATTACCCAATCAGTATACAGTATAAGTGTTTTTCTGCTCTGTTCACTCGTCTGATCACTGTAACTCCATCTGCTCTGCAATATGGCAGATCACACTGATGTTTTCTTATGTGTGTAATAATGAAGCAAGCTCCTGCTTCATTAGTGTTTAGAGACTTAAAATAGCTCAGAGTTCATTTTAGTTTCTTTCAGTATTGTGGGTGAACGCAGCGGGCACAGTTTCATGGAAGCTCAATGACCAATGCAAGCAGTGCAATGACCAGTTGGTATTTTTCTGCATATTGGTGTAGTATTTTCAGGACAATACGGGCATACGGTGGTGAAAGTAGTGAAAACTGGTTCTTGGAGTTCACAAACATGTCTGTTCCTGTGGAATCAGATTAGTGTGAACATAATCAAACAAAACTTATTTAATATGAAACTAAAATAAGACTATGCCAGAATAAAACCCACAGAAGCAAAAACAAAAAAAGTCATGTCAAAAGTAATACTTATAACCTGATAACAAATTATGTGTTAATAGTGTCAAATCTTGGGCTTTTTTGTTCTCTATCATTGCAAGTGTTGTGAATTTGCAAGACTATTTTATGCAAATACCTGTTGTTGAATTGATACAGGTGTTTTGGTTTTTGTGTGTGTTTGTGGTTTTTGCATTTGCTTGTGTTTTAATTTGAAAGTGTTGTTGTCTCTCTCAGCCACTGTAAATTTTCCAAGGCTTTGGAAAATCCCAGGCATATACTTTGTGAAGTGCAGTGAGTGTACAGACAGAAAAAGTTGGGACAGTGTGGGAAATGCAAAAAAAACCAAACAAAAAAAACAAACAGAAGCTTTTCCCCGCAGTGATTCTTACATTTACTTTGACTTTTATTTCATTGCAGACAGTATGAACCCAGCATATTTCATGTTTTCTCTGGTCAACTTCATTTCATTTGTTAATATACTTCCATTCCTGCATTTAAGGCCTGCCACACAATCCAAAAAAAGTTGGGATGCTAAAGCATTTCCCATTTTGTAATGTTGCCATTCCTTCTCGCAACACTTGAGGATCCCAAGCGATGAAGCGTTTTCTATGTTATTTTGTCCCATTCTTTCTGCAAACACGTCTTGCGGTGTGCAACAGTACGGGGTCATTGTTGCATTTTTTTGTTTCAAAGTTCTCCACACATTCTCTATTGCGGACAGGTCAGTACTGCAGGTAGGCCAGTCCAGTACGCGTATCCTCTTCTTCCACAGCCATGCCTTTTTAATGTGTGCAGAATGTGGTTTTGCATTGTCTTTTTGAAAAATGCATGAACATCTCTGGAAAAGAAGTCATCTTGAAGGCAACATATGTTGCTCTAAAATCTCAATATATTTTTCTGCTTTAATGCTGCCATCACAGGAGTGTAAATAACCTTTGCCAAGGTCACTGACACAACCCCATACCATGACAGGCCCTGGCTTTTGGACTTGTTGCTAATGACAGTTTGGATGGTCCTTTTCATCTTTGGTCTGGAACACACTGTGTCCATTTCTTCCAAAAAAGATCTGGAATACAGATTCGTCGGACCACAGTACATGTTTCCACTGTGTGATGGTCCAACCCAGATGCCGGAGAAGTTGATGCTTCTGGACAAGGTTAACATCAGGCTTCTTTTTTGCACAGTAAAGTTTTAAGTGCATAGTGTAGTGCTTGACAAAGGTTTCCCAGTGTAATCCCTTGCCCATATGGTTATATCAGCTATTGATGAATGACAGTTCTTGATGCAGCACATTAAAATGTGGTGACCTTTGATGCAGATCAATCCAAAAATGAACTTTGTTTTGCCTATGTAATGTACCTGAGGCATGTCTGCCACCTGCTGGATGGTTAGTGGATGCTGGATTGATGATTGATTAGGAGCAGGTGTGGTTATCAGTGAGGTAGACAGACATGCTTCTGCTATGTCCTTAATCAGAGAAGTAGGCTAAACGGTTATTTTCTGATTGTTCACAGCAGCTACATTCTAAAACTCAAATAAGTAACAAATCCACACAACTCTGCAGAAAGGATTTTGTGAGAATGTAACCGCAGCAGATCCTTCCTTCTCTCTCTGTGTCTCTCAACATACATGTGGTTTTGAAGTTACACGTTGCGTAAAATGACCTTGTTTGTCAGTTTCTTTCATTTCCAAAGCCGAGGTCTGGTGGCTGCCAAGGCCACCACTGCTTGTTTACAATTACAGGTGAATTTAATGTGAACATTTTAATATAGCAGTTGTATTTTATTGGCGGACGTCAGGATCAGACGTAATGAAGAATTTGCTGTCGACTCACTGCAAGTATTTAGACTGTTTAAAAATGTAATCACAGCGCGTGTAGACAGGCAGCCCTTTGTTTTGTGGAAAACACAAAGAAAAAGCGGAGAGATAAAAGTGGTTGTTTATTTATGTGATCGTTTTGCGTATTTGTGTCCATTATCATTTAGCACGAGATGTGAACGGCTCATGGGGCTGTACAAATTAAAGCGCATTTCATTCCACGCCAATACAGTTTAACTAATGCAGGCATTCATAGACACGAAGGTGATAAAACGAGTGTTAATGGCTTGCACAGATGCACATGTAGATACATCCTCTGCTTCTGGAATGTCACTGTATTCCACTGCAGGGTGGAACAAAAACACACACGTGCTGTCTGTTCTCGATGCTATCTCTTTTAAACTTACCTCTGTGGTGGGAAAACGGCGTGCTGTGCAGCCAGTTCTTAGCACGTTGTCGCAGAGGCACAAGCATTTCAATGCGGCCGAGTGCACGTTCTGATGTTCTCTTCGAGATGCACACCTTTTCCAGAGCTTTGGTTGTCATTTGTCGCGTCGCGAAACACTTGTGTGGGTTGATGTAAAACTATTACCGGAGTGTGTCTATAAAGCCAAAAAAAAAAAATCAGGAGTCTGACATGCATTTGTACAACTCTACACATGCAGGTACAGTCAGGTCCATAAGTATTTGGACAGCGGCACAGTTGGATGTTGTGTTTTGCTTCTGTTCGTTGCCACAACGGAGTTGAAATTATCCAGTTAAGATGTGCTTGTAGTGCAGATTTTCAGCTTTAATTCAAGGGGTTTAACAAAAACATTACCTTCAACATTTAGGAATTACAGCCATTTTTATATATAGTACCTCCACTTTCAGTGGCCATAAGTAATTGGACAGACTAAATATAAGGATTATTGTTAATACAAATCATCACTTTTATAGCCAGTTTTCTTAAGATGAGTACGGATGGATACATGAACATTTCACAGTCACTAAATATGTCTTGGACTTAATTTATATCGATCATTAAGAAATACAAACAGTATGGTACTGTATGATAAATCTGTCTCGAGTAGACGGTTCTCAAAAATCATGTGACCGTGCAAGAAGGAGACAAGTGAGGGAAGCCATCAAGACACCCGTGACAACTCTGAAAGAGTCATTGGCTTCAGTGGCTGTGAGTGGAGAAACTGGATTGTGTAACTTTTGCCTGTTGCGTCATGGTGGAGTAGCACCATGGAGTTTCTCAAGAGAAGACATGGAACATGAAGAAGTATGGCACCTCTTGGTATGGCAGCTGCAGTGCCTCTGATAGACAGACTTTGCAGAGTGTGTGGAGGATGGCTGAGAAGATCATCAGGGTCTCACTCCCCTCCCTTCAGGACATCTACGAGGACAGATGTAGGAAGAAAGCCCTCTGCATTGTAAAGGACGGTTACCATCCAGCTCATGGACTGTTTGATCTTCGGCTGCCTGGCAAGAGATATCGATGCATCAAAGCGAAGATGGCCAGAATGTGCAACAGTTTCTTCCCACAGGCCATAAGACTGTTAAACAGAAATTAATCATTGCACACGCCCACGCAATATGGTGTTTAAACAATGAAATCATTTGAATGCCTTTCGTAGCTTTTGCACTGTCTGCACTTTTAACTTTGCTTAGGTCTCTTAACTGCTGCTTTTATGTTGTCTAAATTAAGTTTTAATTATGTGTTTCTTAGCTATTTAACCTTCGCACATGACTAGGAT
>OMMV01179718.1:0-11939 GCA_900302635.1 Chatrabus melanurus
GGTGTCAGACCCTGGAGTGTTTTTGTGGAAAAAACAAGTTGATTTCTGCAAAAAACATTCCAATGTATTTATTATGGCAAGTACAAGCAAGTACAAGTTGGGACAGGACAAGTCTGAGGGACCGTCTCGTAGTTATTTGTATTCACTTCAAGCCAGATTGTATTTATTTGTAGTTAGCAGTCAACCAGATTGTACTTATTTGTAGTCTGAGAAACCATGTTGTAGTTAGTCGTACTCAATCCAAGCTAGGTTGTACTTATTTGTAGTTAGGTTTCCATCCACTTTGTACTTACTTGTAGTTTTCAAATGCCCAATGTGTAGGTACTTAGTCGGTCAAGGACACCAATTTAGTGCAGTCAAGCATGACAGTACAACTAACTATGATCTGAGAAAAAGAGGGTCAACCCTTTGGGAGATTCAAGATTAATATACATTCACGCCTGCATTTCAGGCCTGCAACACATTCCAAAAAAAGTTGACACGCTCAAGCATTTACCACTTTGTAATATTGCCTTTCCTTCTCACAACACTTAAAAGACATTTTGGCATTGAGGATACATGTAATGAAGTGTTTCAGGTGTTATTTTGTCCCATTCTTCCTGCAAAAATGTCTTAAGGTGTGCAACAGTACGGGGTTGTCGTTGTTACATTTTTCGCTTCAAAATTCTCCACACATTCTCTACTGGGGGCAGGTCAGGACTGCAGGCATGCCAATCAAGTATCCATACCCTCTTCTTCTGCAGCCATGCCTTTGTAATGTGTGCAGAATGTGGTTTTGCATTGTCTTGTTGAAAAATGCAGGGACGCCCCTGGAAAAAATGTCATCTCAAAGGCAGCATATGTGGCTCCAAAATGTCAATGTACGTTCATGCACAGTTATGCTGCCATCACAGAAGTGAAATTACCTTTGCCAAGGGCACTGACACAACCCCATACCCTGGCAGACCCTGGCTTTTGGACTTGTTGCTTATAACAGTCTGGATGGTTCTTTTCATCTTTGGTCTGGTGCACAAGGCATCCATTTCATCCAAAACAAAGATTTGGAATACTAATTCGTCTGACCACAATAAACATTTCCAGTGTGTCATGGTCCAACCCAGATGCCTTTTTCTGATTTGGGGTTGTATGAAAGGTGTCTCTCCAATACCTACATAGGCCCTGAGGCCCATTCGTGCCAGTGATTATCTGCGGATTATGTAGCGTGAATTGGATGAGAGTTTACGACTCTCCCTGGATAGGACACCAACCGGACGCAGCTTACTTCCCTCACTGAAAATGGCACCCATTTATTGCTTGGTGAACTGAAACAATGCTGATGAACCATCTTGTCCAATGACAGAGAGGTAGTGTGACCAGGAATCGAACCCATGTCTACATGCTGGTAGCAAAACTCCTTTCTCCTTCTGATCTTCAGAACTTGTCCTGAGGTACTAGTGCATCTCGAAAACAACTCCTCTTGAAAACAGATGGCTGTTTCTCAGCTTACAAGCCAAACTGACAGTCTATGCCCGATCTTACACCTGGTGCAAAACAGTGCAAGTGTCATTGCTATTGCTGTTGTTCTTTAAATGATGTGTCGTCAGACACAGGGTTTGCGCATTGCTTTTGTAAGCTAGCAGAAAATGATTTCACCAAAGACCAACACAAATCTGTTTTATAGGCAAGTGCAAAGTTTTTTCTGCTATTTATACAGCACAACATTTAGATACAGCTGACATAAGCGGGTTCACAATGCATGATTAAGTGACTAAATACAACCCCTTTGTGTCCTGCGTCTTAGTTTGCATCCATATTAAGTGCAGCGTAAAGGGTAAAATGGAGGTGGTCAGGCCACAAACGCACTTAGGCTATGTACTTTACACCATGCCCTCCAAATCGCCAAGATAGGACCCTCTGTGTTCTACATAACACAGTACTGCCCCTTGTGGGAATAATAAAAGCAAATTTAAAAAAGCTACCACCAAATAACCATCTTTTGAAGTATGCTGAGGCCTTGAATGTGAATCTATTGCTTTCATTTTGTTCCTCAGGGTCACCTTTTGTGTGTGTGTGTGTGTGTGTGTGTGTGTGTGTGTGTGTGTGTGTGTTTCCTTTATCCAGTGGAGAGTAAGAATATTGGTCTCACTTCTTCAACTTCTCACCCAGTAATGGATACAAAATTAGTCCACATTTCTAACTTTTAGACTTGACATTTGTACTGTTCTTGAATTGGCAGGTGATTTACACTTTTAACAGCATCGGCAGGTTTAACAGTAACAGAACCACAGATGTAAGTTTTAGGCTTGAAAATGTCTCCTGGTAAGATTTTTGCTTAAAAAAAGAATGAAGGATGATGTCGAGGTTTATGTTTCCTCAGATGTTGCCTGCAAATCAATGTTCCTGTTACAGCAATTTAGAGTAATCACTACGTTCTAAATGTAATTACTGATATCATCGGTTCATGTATTTTTATGCATTATTACTCACGAATTATGTTATCCACCAGGGCAAACAAATCATTTGGAACATTTTTCTGCTCTGTCATTTTTGATCACTAACCTAATATTTCAGTGCTGCTTCAGATTACAGAAATTGTCTTTCTCATTTGTCTGTTAGAATATTTGCAATGCAAATTAAAACAGACACCACTGATTCATAAATCCACTTTTACCTGCTTTTAAAAGGCAGGTATCTGTCGTTTTATTTAACATTTTAACTTAGTAGTGTTTCTTTGTGTGTTTTTGTGAATACAGGTTAAATGTACTGCAAAATGTACCAAAAAAAGTCGGTGGCTGTAACAGCATCAAGAAAAGAGTGAGAACTTTTTGATCAATAATGTGTCAAAGCTCAAAACATTTTAACAATTTAAACAGGAGCGCATGTAGTGATATTGGCCGAACTTTGTCATGATATTTTTTGTTGACTGTCTTAAAACTGCAGGAAACATTACCTGCACCTGCATTTGTGCACTGGGTTCAGCAGGACTAACTGTTGTGGACTTGCAGTGCATGGTGCAACAACAGTATGGCAAATGTAGAAATCTGTGATGGCAGTGACAGTCGATAACGTGAGATCAGTAACACTGTAACCAGAGAGAAAAAAAACAACAGGAAAAAAAACAAACAAAAAACCCTGATGTCCAGGACAATAGTAAAAGTCAATAACATGGAGTCAATAAACACTGTAACAAGGAACGCTAGAGAGCTCAGATCACCTGTGCTCTGCGCCCATCTACACCTCATTTTTAGACCAACACACAAGCATAAATGGTGTGGTTATGTGGAAAATGTGGGTACTGGGCATAAAAATGACAACTGAGGCAGGTGGAAATTAGCGATGACACTTGTACTAGGCTTTATGCTGCTTTGCACTGGGTGGAATATATGGTCCATAGTGTTTGTACAGCTTAAAATTATGCCTGAGAACAGCTTTATCTTTTCTGTAATACTTAGCATATTTAGTTTATATTAGGCATAGGGATATGTGGTGCATATTTATCAAAATGTAAATGTAAAAACATGAAATAGATTGTTGTATTTATTTTTTTAAATTTAAAACAGGTCAAAGTGAGATATGAATAAAAGTATTTTTTACATTATTATTTATTTATTTGTGTGTGTTTTTTTTTTTGTTGTTTTTTTTGGAGCATTCCATATGCTGTTTAGGCTTTTGGACCTGGGAGTGCCTTCAATCCCGATTTTGATAAATTGCCATTTCAAACAACATAACAATATTTTCAGGAGTGGGCACTGTTGATTGATGGGATTGATCCACTCAGAAGCCTCTCAGCACACCCAGGAAGTAGACAGGTGAGATTAAAATGCTGTCACTCAGCACTTCCACTTTCATTACTTACTCAACATTTCTGAATTTGTTTGGCTGTGCAGCAGAGGAGGGATGAACACAATTAATGAAGCTATCTGTTGAGGATTAAGCAGAGCAGAACACACAGCATTTACACATGTCTGTGCCTTAAATGGATTCCAGCTGTATAATATTCCAGCATCCTCAGAACTCGTGTTATCTCAGAGGAAGAATGCCTGGAGGATAAACATTTGCTTCTGGCCTTCAGGCAAAGCTTATTTTTTTAGCATTTGTTTCAAGATGACTGAGTCGGTG
This sequence comes from Chatrabus melanurus, assembly GCA_900302635.1. Lineage (NCBI taxonomy): Eukaryota > Metazoa > Chordata > Actinopteri > Batrachoidiformes > Batrachoididae > Chatrabus > Chatrabus melanurus. The sequence continues at coordinate 4,099 of OMMV01179718.1, forward strand.
CACAACGTAAAGCTACTGTAGGACAGCCCGTGTTAGTGGGACAGAAACTTGACGATTGCAACAATCACACAAATGCACGAGATAGGTGCGATGTAGCCTTATGCTCACATTGCTGCAGTGAGATAAGAGGAGGCCAATTTCATATTTTTGGCCAGTCCACAGCAGCTGGTAAGTTATATCACCACTGAACGGTTTGACTATTGCTCATGTGTCAGAGGTCAATTTCACAAACTTGCGCTTCACTTTCTTGTTTTGCTTTTTCACAAAACTTTGCTTTTGGACATGACATACTTTATACCCTTTCACAAAATGTTTTTGTTATTAATTAATTACATGAATTCAGAGTACGGTGGAAACTATGGAGGAGTATGGAGGACCACAAGTGTCACTGAAATAGTTATAAGCATTTAATTAATTTATAACTAATTCATTCATTTTCTGAACCTGCTTAATGCAGTTAAGTGTCAAAGGTGTGCCTATCCCAGCGGTCATTGGGCGAGAGGCGGAGTACACCCTGGACAGGCCGCCAGTCCATCGCAGGGCCACATTTTGACAGACAAACACAGCCACATGCTCACTCACACCTACGGTCCATTTAGAGTCACCAATTCACCTAATCTGCATGTCTTTGGAGCACTCGGAGGGTTTATAATTAATTGTACAATAAAAATAGGCATTAATGTTTTTTCAATTCATGAATCGATAAATAAATACACTAAATTACAAAATAATTAGTTATTTGACATTTTCATGGGCAATTTAAAGAGGAATTATGAAAATAATTTACCAATCAAATATAAATCCATCAATAAATAGTTCAAACTAAAAAGGAATTTACAAAAACAACATTAAACCTTTCATTTAAAAATACATCAATACATTCATGAGTAAATTAATTTTAAAAATGATTTGAAAATGCAGTTTAAAAAGAGAAATAAATAATTGAATTCGCAAATTAAATTTAGAATACAGATTCTCATCAGGCAAGAGCAGTTTTCTTTTCAATTTGATTTTCCATTTGCCCACTTCATTTTATTTTCCTATTAGCTGTGCAATTTGCTTCGTCATTTAGCTTCTCCTTTTAAATTAGGAATGGATTTGATGGATCTGATTGGTTAGTGGGTGCCACCCACCCACAGCCAAAAGATCTGTGCCCTGTCTTTCTTCTCCATGAGCTTTTCCGACACTATTTAAGGGACACAAGGTCTCTTTAAGAAAAATTCCACCAGTGTATCATATGTGCCTTGCTCCAGCAAATTATATGTCTTAAAATTTCCAACACTCAGTTTTAAAGGATGTTGCCAGTAAATCGTATGCCATCTACAATCACTTTGCATGGCAGGGACATTATGGTGCATTCAGGTCCACCTCATAAGCTCTGCAGCTTATACTGGAACTAAAACTGTTTAAAATGTGAATGTTTCTATTTTTTTAAAATTTCCTTTGCTGAAATACATACAAGCGCATCTCAAAAAAAATAGAATATTGTGAAAAAGTTTTATATTTTTTGTCAGTTATTTCAGAAAGTGAAAATTGTATATATTCTGTACTCATTACATGTAAACTAAAATGTTTCAAACATTTATTTATTTTAATTTTAATAATTACAGCTGACAGCTCAAAACAATAGAAAAAATGTTTCTCAAAATATTAGAATATTTCATAAGATCAATCCCAAAAAAAAAAAGAAAAAAGGATTTGTAACACAGAAATGTTGAAGTTCTGAAAACTATGTTCATTTATGCAGTCAATACTTAGTTGGGGCTCCTTTTACACGAATTGCAATCAATTGAAATGCATCAATGCAATCAGCGTGTGACACTGCTGAGGTGTTATGGTTGTGCTATTGTTCTGTCTGGTGTCTCTCATCTTCCTCTTGACAATACCCCATAGATTTTCTATGGGGTTCAGCTCAGGTGGGTTGGCTGGCCAATCAAGTACAGTAATACCATGGTCAACAAAGCAGTTCCTAGTATAAATCCATTAAATTTGTGAAAAAAGTGTGATAATCTGCATACTGGTACAGTTTGTAACAACTCTTTCGCATAAAAAAGGGACAAATGTCATACAAGCATTATTCAGGCCGCCATCTTGATTTTCACAATGGCCGCCATCGCAAAAAAAAAAAGAAGCTCCCAGTGCACACAAAAATTTTTTATAATATGCTAATCCTTTGTTTTCACACCTGGGCAATCAGATGGAAGTGATGAAGCGATACGTCTACTTCGTCACATCAAAATGAACAATGACACTCTTCAGGACATGATGTTGGATTGTAAGCATCATACATGTAAAATAATTGCAGTGTGAAAACAAAAACAACGCAATTTAAATATATGTTTATAGTGTGATATATTGAAGTGCATAGATATGTTAAGATTGACGAAATTATATGTGTTGTCCTCTTTGCATGGCAGCAGGTGGTATATGCCATTAAACGTATGGCAGAGTTCCACTTGTTCAAGAGTGCGCGTTCATGATCCATCTCCATCTTGATTTACTTCACCTCATACTTGATACTTGTAACCATCTATTAAACGTGAGATCAAAATGATGAACATTATTTCTGATGATGAGCATTCAATCAAATATGGTGTTAGTGGCTCTTCATTCCATCTATATCTTGACTCAGGATCAGTCACTATATTAAATATTAAATAATACGTATAAGCAAAGCTTAGAAGGAGCTCAGCACAGTCTAGTAACATTTCATTTACTATTTCAATAGCCGGTAATTTACTAAAAAATATCCACCACATTCTAATAAGAGCAACCTTCCAATTTTTGGACCTATGTTGTTTTTTTTTGTTGTTTTTTTTATTCACATCACCCACGTTGACTGATTTTGTCATATACACAGGGAAAATCTGTAGCAGAACTAAAGATGTTTCTTCATACATGTTCGTACTTGTAAGTAAATGACTTTATGCTGTTATAAAAATATTAAAAATATAGTTAATCTGGCTGGTAGCAGGTCTACAAAATACTATTTACAAAGGAAGAATAGTCGTAGACCCAATTCCTGAATTACACAACTGGTCAGCAACGTTAGCAAGGAAATCAATGGTGACACCCCTATGAGACGAGCAGCCGCTTACGGCGACAGGATGTAGATGTGTTTTCACTTGCTTGTGATTTGCTCATAACTGTTGCTTCCGGTTTGCTTCTGAACACAAAGTGCAAGGTGGTCATGTGCTCATGTGCAAGGACTAGGGTGGAACCAAGAGGCGGAAATCAGTGTAGACAGGCCTATGAGATGACGAGCAGCCGCTCAGGGCAATAGGATGTAGACGCATTTTCGCTCACAACCATTGCTTCCTCTTATTGCTCGCTGAATTCCATATTCATAAAGGTAAATTCTCCAATTATAAACCATCCTTTATTATACTCATATTTCAAAAAGAAGTCCAACAATACATCACATCAATTCAGTTCTCCAAAAACAAGAAAGCTATTCGAACCACTAATTTATTTACCCTATACAACAATTTAATGGATTAGTTTACTTTTTAAATTTAACCCCCTGGCATCGTTTGGATTGTTTGTATATGTACTGTTTTGCTCTTGTTCATTTGTTTCATGTTGTTCATGGTTTCACTTTGCTGAAAAAATAATGCTTCTGGGACCTCGCAAAGGTGGCGCTTTGGCTTCAGGATGTAGACGCTTTTTTTGCGCCTTTATTGATAAACAACAAATTGAAAAAGTGAACAAAGTGAAAAAATGAACAACAGCAAAACAATACAAATACACATATACAAACAATACAAACTTTATGCCAGGGCGCTAAATTAAAAAAGAAAACTAATTCATGAAATTTTTGTACAGGTTGTAGTTTAGCTCGCTTTGGATTCACTCGCAACCATTGCTTCCGGTTTGCTTCCAGGACCTAGCAAAGGTGGCACTCTGTGTTACCACTGTCACAGACTGAGGCGCGGGTCACATCATCAGTGTCGTCAGTGTAGACAGCCGTATGAGACAAGCAGGTCCTTATGGCAACAGGATGCAGATGCGATTTCACTCACTTCTGATTCGTGCACAACCTTGCAAAGGCAGTGCTGTAGGATGTAGATGCGTTTTCGCTCACAACCATCATTGCTTCCGGTCTACTTCTGGGTTGACCATGAAAGCTATGGATTTCATCAATTTTATTCTTTTTATTTATTTATTTTTTTTCATTTTATACTTAAGAGCATGCTTCGCTTGTATTAAAACAACTTTGGTGTGTCACGGGAGCTGAAATTTGAGTGAATTTGTTTGATGATGGCGACCATTTTGAAAATAAAGATGGCAGCCTGAATAATGGCTGTATGATGTATGTCCTGTTTTTATATGAAAGCGTGTTAAAAACTACACCAGTATACATATTTTAACACTTTTTTTCACAAACCGAACGATTTTGCCAGAAATTTGACCAAAGCTACTGTACTAGTAGTGTTGGTACTGTGTGCAGGTGCCAAGTCCTGCTGGAAAAGGAAAACAGCATATTCAGAAAGCTTGCCAGCAGGTGGAAGCATGAAGTGCTCTTAGATCTCCTGGGAGATGACTGCATTCACTTTGGACTTGATAAAAAACAGTGGACCGATACCAGCAGGTGACATGGCCCCAAATCATCACTGACTGTGGAAACTTCAGACTGGACTTCAAGCAACTTGGATTCTGTGTCTCTCCACTCTTCTTCCAGACTCTGGGACCTTGATTTCCAAATACAATGCAAAATTTACTTTCATGTTCTTTTTCTACTTCGCCCAGGTAAGACGCTTCCGACATTGGTTCAGGAGTGGCTTGACACTAGGAATGTCACACTTGTTGCACATCTCCTGGACACATCTGTTTGTGGTGGCTCTTGACGCTCTTGAGTCCAGCCTCAGTCCACTTCTTGTGAAGCCCCTCCAAGTTCTTGAATCGGCTTTGCTTGACAATCTTCTCAAGGCTGCGGTCATCCCTAACCACAATTTTCCCTTGCAGTCAACTTTCCATGAATATGCTTTGACCCAGCACTCTGTGAACAGCCAGCCCTTTCAACAATGACCTTCTGTGGCTTACCCTCCTTCTAGAGGGTGTCAGTGAGTGTCTTCTGGACATCTGCCAACTCAGCAGTCTTCCCCATGATTGTGGATGTGTGTACTGAACCAGACTGAGAGATTCATGGTATTTATACTGCAGAAATAGTGAGTTATTCAAACTTGAAATTTTTTTGTTAAAATTAATGTTATAAATTTGTTGGCACGATATTTGACAATTGTCCCATTGTAAATGAAATTGTCCCATTACATTTCCACAAAATGGGGACAATGTCTCATTGGCTTCATTTGCCTTCGAGATCACTGCAATATGTAGACTTGGGTTCAATTCCTGGTCACGCTACCTGTCTATGTCCTTGGCTAGTAGACACGAAATGGGTAGCGCAGGTTACCCAAAAGGAAGGCTGGGCAAGTAACATGCGTTGGACTGGCATCCCATCCAGGGGGAGTTGTACACTCTCATCCACTTCATGCAACAGAATCCAGGGATAAGCATGGCCTATATGTGACTTCTTTCAGAGCGTGAACAAAGTGACTAGCTTTGTGGCCCATCTACTTCCAAATGTGTGATTTGTTTACTTTACACATTATTGTGGACTTGGATGATGCACCATTCTACATATAATGTTCTTTTTCATTCATTTCATTCTGTTCACCTTGTGTTATTTATTTATTGGTCATCATTTATAGCTATTTAGAACTGCAACTAACAGCTGTTTTTGTAAGCAATTAATCTATCCTATTATTTTTTATTAATTAATCTAACAATTTTTTATTAGTTTATTGATTATATTTTGATTTGTTGATGATCCTTTCGTTAATTGACCAGTAAATCATAACCATAAATTATACCAAAAATGTTCAACCTTGCATTCAAATATTTTGTAATAAAAAGTATTTATTTTACACATTTTTAAAATCCCAACATATAAAGGATATGAAGTGCCAAAAATTAAAAAGAAATTCATGGAAAAAAAATAAAAATGGAAAAAAAAATCTTGCACATGGCTTTGCCTCTTCTTGAGACACAAAAAGACAAAAATAAAATCCCAACAAATTTCATGGGACTGCAACTAATGGTTATTTTCATCATTTTTCAGGATTAATCCATTCGTTGTTTGGTCCATAAAATGTCAGAAAATGGTGAAAAATATCAATTGGTGTTTCTCAAAGCCCAAGACGATGTCCACAATCTAAAGATATTCAGTTTCCTGTCACAGAGGAGTAAAGACTTAAAACAGAGAATTTGGACATTAAAAAAGACTCAAAACAATTGATCGATTACCAAAATAGTTGGTGATTAATTTCTCTCTCTCTATATAGCTCTATATCTATTACAACATCTGAAATAATCCAAATTAAAACCCCCTTTCCAAAACAATTCACATTGTTTACTTTGAGCACAGACTAATGAACCCATGGAATAGCTTGTCTCTAAACCGCTCAGCATGGGAATCAACAGCGACATATATCTTAACAAGCCTGCACAGCAGATTGGCTAAGCATTTGGTTTGCATTTAAACAACTCTGTTGTATATCTGTTGCATATTGTAAATATATTTTAAAGCATATATGTGTGGATTCTTTGCACCTGTCTTTAAAAATTGCCAGAACTCAGCGGGAAACAGCACGACTCCTCCACAGTGAAAGGAAATCATTTGATTTAGTATTGATCAATATCTCTTTTATTATGATAAATATGTCTTTATTATTCTGAGAAAGCTTGCATTGTTTCTCCACATCATATCTCTGGTAGACATATTTTCATCTCCAATCTCTGCGGATACTCAGGAAATCATGATGTAAATTCACTCTGAAGCAAAATGTTTCATTTCTCCTTCATCAAATTCATCAAGACTAAAGTGAGAGGAAAATGGAAACTCATTTGAAAACTGCTGTCTTCTCCAGTACCATCACAATATGCGGAAACAAAAAATAACTGTATACTTCAAAAGAGAAAAACATGAATTAAACAAAATTTAACACTTTGTACAGTATAGTCCTTAAAATCAAAGTCATTTTAGCTTAGTCATCTCAGGTGTATGACACTGTGATGCTTTTGCAAAGCGTAAGGTTGCCTTTCACATATGTAAGAAGCAGGGAAAGTGTATTTTCATCTGTGCAGCAATAGGACAGCATGGTGGCTAAGTGCTTAAGGGGCTGTCACACCTGCGGTTTATTGCTGGGCGGCCCATATGCGACGTGAATTTCCGCGGCTGTTTCACGGGTTGTGTGAAACCCGCCAGGTGGATGTTGAAATGCGTGGAGTGTGAGACTGGTGCACTTCTGACGCAGCAAAATGTCCCACATTGAAAGAAAAAAAGCAAATCCGCAGCAGACGTGGTGCGCACCAAAAGCACGACATTAATGCAGTGAAAAGGTGATTAAAAAATGGCTAATGTGCGACTTGGGGCTGCCGTGTTATTGTCATGCAAAGGTAGTGAGGAATATATGCCGCATAGTGATGACAAGAAGTGCGGCTGGTGCGTAAAGCCGTGCTTCCGGAGCCGAGCTGTCAGTTCCACACATCATTTCTAGCACCAGAACACATGATCAAAAAAAGCGCTGAGACTCCTGACAATGTAAAGTTCAGTGACTGGGTTTAATGAATTGAGCCACAGAGGTGCGTCTGGGCGTTTGAAGCCACAGTGGAATTTGGCACAATTGCGCACTGACAGGTGTGCAGAGTCACATTTCTTCACTGATCTGCGCCCCACCTTCAGGCTGCGATTAGTTTTATATCAGGAGGTGAAGTAATGTAATATTTATTATGACCAAAGAGCACGGGTTACGACAATTCAATATAAATGAAAGGTGGCA
>OMMV01179719.1:0-12492 GCA_900302635.1 Chatrabus melanurus
GGGTTGGGGGGTTGTGGCTCCTTCGCCCCTGCTGTTCGCGGCTGGTCATTGCTGCCTTCCGGGGGTGGGTGGATCCCTGGGGGTCCGGGGCGCGTGGCCGGTGGGACTGGCGTGGTTGCTGGCCCGCCTCTTTGGGGGTGGTGGGCCGGGGGGAGCGGGCCTGCCCGGCTTGGGTGGTGAGGTGCGTCCCTGTCGGGTGTCGGCCGGTTCTCTGGTGTCTGGGGGCTCTGGGTCTGTGCCCTCGGCTCGTGCCGGGGTGCCTGGCCTCTGGCGAAGTCAGTTGCCTGCTCCCTCTGATGCCCTGGGAGGGCTCTTGCCCTGCGTCTGTGGGGGGCCCTGTCTTGGCTCACCTTTTCTTCAAAATAGCCATTCCAAATGAGTTTAAACTTTCAAGGTACTCCAAGGTTAAAGGTCATGTGGCCAATGGAAATGTGATACAAGACTTCATATTTGTGTTTGATTCGTAACCATGGGTGTATCTCTAACCAAATCCTCAAAACAGATATTTTAAATATCCCCTATATAGAACTAATAGGCCAAAATTCTGACCTTGGCCTGCAACCTCAACTTTTAACATTTTTTTATCAAAATCAAATCACTTTGTCCTTGGCTGACCCTCCATGATTTCACCAAGTCTGGTCCAAATCGAATCAAAACAATACTCAGCATGCGCGGATGTAGTATCTTGCTAAAACAGGCTCAGTTTGAAAGGCACATATCCTTACACCATTTGCTCTTGTGAGTGCTGAGCCACAATCCAGCGTAAAAAGGTTCAAATGCTTATTTTTAACAATTCTATGGCCGAATAAACAATATGTGTCCTTTAAAACCTTGAGACTTCCCTTCAGTACGATTCCCCACCGCATCTGCTGTCAATGGCTCTTAAATGCTGCCAGGCAACACAATGTACCATTATAACTCAGAGGAAGACAGAGAAAGAAAGGAGAAAGAAAGAACGAGAAAAAAAAACAACAACACTGAGCTAGAAGGTCGGCAGACGATTAACTGAGCTTCCGACTTCCTTTATAACAGTACAGCAAATTGTGCTATGAAGGAAATGAGACCAACAAATGCGGTTAAACACTCCCATTCACAGTTCATAGATGGGAATATAGCTGGGAATAAGCCCCAGTGGTCTTTAGGGTCAGGTTTTTTTCTACTTACAATGATTGCAGAAGACAAAAGAAGATGAAGACCACAGCGTGTATGCTTCCGTGGGTTGTGCAAACAGAATACACCAGCAAACATCACACCTTTCAGTGAGGCGTACCTCACTAAACAGAAAACAGTCCCTTTCCAATAACCTCTGTGTACACACCACCATCACCTTCCCCTTTGTCTTACTTATTTGACCTTTTTCCAAGACCAGTATTTGTCTTTTATGTGTATCAGGAGTTTACCATCACAACAAAAAGCCTGGCTACTGACCCACACCTGCAGAAGAAAAAGAAGAAGAAGTCCTATAGAGGGCCTCAGGCATACCAGGAATCGAATCCAGGTCTACATATTGGTAGCCCAATTCCTTGTCCTATTGAGCTACGAAATCTACAATTCATCTTCACAAAACAGAGTTTCTCCAGGTGACCGGGTGTCAGAAGACCATCTGGTTGTGACCACCACCACACATACCAGCAATCATCTCATCATCTCCATCTCTCAGTAGTTCTTCAGTGACTTTTCCACCAGTTCTTTGTCAGACTGTGCTGTGTATCTCAGTCTAGTTTTGCAGCCACTTGAAGTCTAATTTTGTGACCAGTAAGATCTCTCAGCCTCTTTTTGAGTTTTTGCCTTGCTTTTGAAATTCAGTCCCCAGCTATTTAAGGTGCAATCTCACTATAACGTTTACCCCAGCGTTTGGTGAACGCAGGGCAAAGTCGAGAAAAATGTCCAAATGTCAGCAAAAATCATATTAACGGAGTTTGGAAGCGAGGCTCTAACGCAGCTCGCCGTTCCACAACGTAGTGCTAGCGGAGGCCAGCAGAGGCGGGGATTAACCAGCGTGCCATTAAAACAAGCGGGACTTTTGCCAGCGTGGCAACGTGTGGGAGAGGGGGTTGACACACCACTGTCCAATGATTCTGCGCAGGCAGGGCGAAGCAGCACCCAAACGTTAGCCAGCGTGGACAATCGCACCAGTAGGTTAGGCTAGTGGAGGCTAGCGTAGGGAACTTGGTCGTAGCGGAGATCAACTTTCTCTAACGGTCTCCAACGTAGCCCGAGGTATGTCGTCAAACACCGGGAAATTTTAAACATGTCGAAAATTTTTGGATGCAGCCAGCGTAGACCGGCAGAGGCCAGAGGAGGCTAGCAGAGGCCAGCGGACACAGACGTCTACAAATACGTTCCTCTATGTTGGCCCAAACGTCTAGGTGAGATTGCGCCTTTAGTAACCGTGTATCTACCAATTGAATTTTTTTCAACTATTATATATACACATCAGTAACCACGCTGAACTTGCTTTTGAGTCTACTGATATGCTTGTTTCCGATAAATGAATTTTGATAATCTATGCACAACCTCAAAGTGTCACTTGGAACTACATGTAATGGCAACATTGTTACCTCTATTATTCAGGCATGTGATTGGAATATTCAGTATCGTTCCAACTAATTTCAAATAAGCACTGTGTTCTCTCGTCAAGTTCAGTTGGCTTTCCCTTATAGATCTTTAAGTGAGCTCAAACTTTCAAAGCAGCAAAGTGTTCTCATGGTGGAGAAGCCATCACCATCTCTTAAGACAGATATTGCTTTCCTGTCCGCCACATCTTAAATTATTCATGCGGCACATAAACAGCAGATTCTTTGTGTAGGAAGTACAGATCTGAAATTTTCAACAATACCTGCAAACAACAAGAGTACTGGTCAACACCTTAGCCAATAATGCTAATGTGACGTATCTATATAGCTTTGATATTAGGTCAGCGGGGACAGAATGTCTGTCACGCTGTGTGTCTGTGCGCATGCATATAAAATCCTCGTTGTGCTCAGACACGTAAGCTGCTGTGGGCGAGTGTGTCTGGCTCGACTCCGTTTTCCGTACATCCATTACAACAGAACACGGTGTCATTTTAAACATACGCACGCTGTGTGTGGACGTGTTCTCATCATGTCGTGGGGACAAAAATCTGTAATACAGTCGGTTTGGAGGTGAGGGGGGACAATCGCCTCACATTTTGGACTGTCTGAATTTTTAGGGTTGAGGCAGCTTTTGATTAGGGTTAGAGATATAAAGGTTTAGACATCCAACATGTGCCAGCGTAAGTCAAAGCTGCGTCCTCCAAAGTGACAAAAGAGTACACGTGTGTACGCGAGTATTTGATTTGGAGGCTTGCCTCATATCCGTTTTATAATAATAAAACAAGTCCCAAAAACAAATGCAAAAATGAACATGTGTGTATACGTGTGCTTGTGTTCCTCTTGATCTTGCCAGAGACAGCCTGTCCCCTGGACCACAGCCAGGGCAAATTAATATGAAGATCAGCTTACATTTAAGTCATACATAACATCATTGTAGATAAGCTGAAGAGAGAGAGAGAGAGAGAGAGTTACCAGCTAACAAACACTGCCAGCCCAGCTGGTTCAATGATGAAGTCATGTGGCGAGACAGAGAGTGAGAGCGAGAGGTAGTCAGAAAATGAGTAACACACAATTCTGGCTTCATTCGTCTTGTCACAACTAGGAAATACCTTTGGATGTTTACCTTTCCGAATGACAGTGCGGCCTGTGGTTTATTAAGTGCAAAGAAAAGTGTACGATTGTTTTTGTGTGTACACATGGCTCAACATTTCCACTAATCCTAAAGTGTGGTGTACTTCTAAGAGAGGGCACATTCTTCATTTGTTTACTGACCAAGCAATTGACTTTGAACGCCCAAATTATAGATCAAAAGATTAATTGATGCAAGACGCACAGTAACATTGAAACACAAACTCAGACGTGACCAAAGAAGGAGGTGGTGGCCTTGGGGAAGTGGTGGCTTGGAGGTTAGAGAAATGGTTCAATTCTCCAATCAGACAGGAAAATCACTAAGGTGTCCTTAAGCAAGGACCTTAATCCTTGAGCAGTTGGATGCCTTACATGGCAGCATCCTGACATCGGTGCGTGTGTGAATGGGTATCATTGTAAAGGGCTTTGAGCGTTTGCATCAGCGCTATAGAAATACATTTACAGCTGATAAATTACGAGTAGACTATCTGTCCACAGCCAGTTTGTGTGCGCTGACAGCAGTCCTGCAGCTCACCATCCACCAAACCTGCCAACGGCATTATGAACCTTGTTGCAAACTAATGAAGTGGATGCAAACTGTAACGCTCTCTTCCAGTCAGCTTAAATTTTAAGTGCATGTTTCGATTCGTTTACTGCAGGCTCATAAAGACACTTGGAATTAAAAACGCTGAATGATTTTGCCGTTACAATAAAAATCAACGCCAAACAAACCACAAAATTATAACTACGGTAGACTAAAATTCTCTAATGGACCCCACTTTACAGTTTCTCTGAGCTAAAATCTTTTCTCATGTCATAAATCTGGCATCTAACACCTGCACGCATAGGTGATCTCCTATATCTCTCCATTCAGTATCTTGGGATGGTCAATTTGTCTGACAGCCTGTGAGCCATAAAGTGAAGTTGGACCTAAACAGCTTTCTGGTAAAGTCAAGACACAAGAACACTTACTTAGCTAGAATTCTGGCCATACAAATGTAACGTTGGCCAGCTGGAGGTGCTGTGCAGTGAAGTAAACCTCAGTCCCCGATGCCAACAGACATTCTAGCGAAAGACGCTAGAGCCCTTGGGTTTTAGCCTCGTGGTTAGAACACCTGCCTCCCATGCCGGAACTGTGAGTTCGAGTGACACAACGCAGGTTACACAAACCAAAGGAGAACCACATGCATGGTTGAAGTGCATAAAACATCTGCTGTTAAAATGTTAATGCATAACCAGATCAGAGTGTGTGTGTGTGTGTGTGTGTGTGTCGCATGATATCAGGAGGTTCAGTGTTTTCTCTTCGTCCTGTGTCATACACCATTTTATCTTTGTGTGTCTGTCTGAAGAAGAGAATGGAGAGGAGCACGGGTATGAGGACGGGGGAGAAAAAAAAGATGAGAAGCAAAAAAGAAAAAAACAAAGAAGGAAATGCGACCGGTGGGAACGACCACAGATGCCCTCCGATCAACCCAAAGCCCACTGCGAATAAGAAGCCATGTGGGAAAAGAACAGAGAAGAAAATAAGAGTTCAGCAGTAGACCACAGGGGAATGGAAAGAACCTTTTTCTTCACCGAATTAAAAAAAATAAAATAAAAAATGCGGGATTTTTGCTCCAAGCCTCAGGATCCCAGATGATCCAACTTACCTTCTGATTCTTACATATGACCAACTTTAGTGCACAACAATACTCATACTCTATTTGAAACGAGGGACAACATGGTTGCATGTAGAACCGAAGTTTTGAATAAGTGGACTGTTTGCAGCTTGGTTTAACTCTCCGAGCTATAACTCACGAACAATATTTCAGGTGGTGTGCAGGATATTGTAATCGCTCATGTGTGTCTGTGCACAACACAACTCGGAAACGGGTGAGCAGATTTTCACCAAATATGGTAGGAATATTGTTTATTAGTCATCTGCGGATGACTAACTCTTGGAGCAGATCAGTCAAAGGTCAAGGTTGTGTAAAAATATAGTCAGGAAAATGCATTTTCCAGGATATCTTTGCAACCAATATTGACTGCAAAGATATCCACATCTCAATATACTATGCAGTGTCGTGTTATGTGCATGCACAGGGTATGTATTGGCCATCTGATGCCTTTCATATTTTTCTGTAACTTTTCTATGACTGCATTTAGGTACAATCCACTTTGTCAGCTTAATGAATTCACAGAAATAAAGCTTTTTGCACAGTCGTGCAAGACTCATATACCCACATTAAAAACAACCTACCTTTCAGCACAGAATGGCTGTTGGGGGCTTGCAGTACAGGGCAGGGTAGAGCAGAGCGCGAACCAAGAGCAGTTGTAGCGTCTACTAGTGCTCCGGACAGCAGGGAACACAACGACGTCCTCAGACCACAAGCACGAAAAAGCCTGGAAATACATACAGTACAAAGAAGTCCAAAGGAGGAGATATTAATCTGATTTGAATCCAGAATGCCAGTGGGTGCACTCCGTATCTAATGCCACATCTGGACTATCTAAGGATTTAATTATTTGTTTAGTTGTCAAGTCTGCTCAGTGGCACAGATCAGTTATATATCTATAGATCGATAGATATAGATATCTTTTGGCTGCTCCCATTTTGCTCAGGATCGCAACAGTGCAACTGGTATGGATCCACATGTTGATTTAGGACAAATTTTACACCAGATTCCCTTTCTAACGCAACTTCAGATGTACATGGTGAATGGGGTGTGGATGGCTTCGAACTTGGAACATTCCGTTTGGGAGCACTGCTTGCGCCGCCGTGCTGCCAAGATAACTAATAACAATATCACACATAAAGTGACACAAACTTGTCCGTTGTGCGCTCTCTTCAAGTGTCTAAACAACTCTGTATGTGTGAATCTAAAACAACAACAAAAGGGATAACAGATTGTTTACGTCACTAAACAGTCAACAAAACCCTGTTTAACACCCACTTTAAAGTCCATGGCTCTGCAAAATTCAAGTTCAAAACTAAAATTTAACATTTTTGGTCTTACCCAACATGTGACGAGACAGCAGTGTGCTCCCAGGTATGTAATGTGAACATTGCAATGCAAAACCTACATGGTAAAACCTGATACGTTTGTCAAGCACAAATTCTGAGGCAACAACATATAAAAAATATTTGTTTAGTTAACTCATATATCTTCTATAATCAAAACTTATTTTGTTTAAAGGCCCTATAGACAACATTTTAATATGAATTTGCAGTCCTTAGAGGGTCTTGCTAAAACCCGATCATGCTCAAATTCGAACATGTCCGAGATATACCTATTTGGGATGTTCAGTACAAATTTGGTGAAAAGCCGGAATTTTTTTTTTTTTTTTTTTTACTGGTTAGCATGTGCAAAATTTCCAATACTCTGTTCAGTAAAGAGGCGGCATGGTGGCTTAGTGGTTAGCACTGTTGCCTCACAGCTAGAAGGACCCAGGTTAGCTTCCGACCTGGCCTTTTCTGTGTGGAGTTTGCATGTTCTCCCCGTGTTTGCGTGGGTTCCCTCCGGGTGATCCGGCCTCCTCCCACTTCCAAAGACATGTAGGTTAGGTGAATTGGTGACTCTAAATTGACCGTAGGTGTGACTGTGAACGTGTTTGTTTGTCTGTATGTGGCCCTGCGATGGACTGGCGGCCTGTCCAGGGTGTACCCTGCCTCTCACCCAATGACTGTTGGGATAGGCTCCAGCACCCCCCGTGACCCTTAATTGGAGTAAGCGGGTATAGAAAATGAATGAATGAATGAATGTTCAGTAAAGCGCGCGGCCCTTAGAAGGCCGTGGCGAAAATCGATCATGCTCAAAATCAAACGCATCTCAGATTATTTGGGATGTGCAGTTCAAATTTGGTAAAAATCCAACAAATTCTGTTTAAATTGTCATGGGTCCAAGAAAGTGCAACTGAACCACAGACACATGCGCGGATGGAGTGCATTTCCATATCCCACTTCTGGCTGCTTGACGCTTGAATTTCTGTTCCGCAATCAGAAAAAAATAAAAATGATAATAATAATCCCAAACCTAATTGGACGAGATGGATGTAAACACCAAGGATGAGGGTGGGAGTCCAAACTGAAACTGGCTGGGTTAGGGATGGCAGTGGGCAGGGGCCAGCAAGACTTCCTGAGAGGCACACATCCAGGGCAGGAAAGCAGAAGCTTTTTGGCCGGATGAATTAGATTGACCTTCTCTCCATCCTGTGCATTACTGATAACCTGTTGAGGAAACCATTGAAAAATGTGTCACTTAGTGAGACAAAGATTTGAAACACTACAGTTTGAGGTGTATTCAGAGCTGTATCCTCTAACCATCTAACACTAAAGCACCTGACTTTTATCCACTAGGGAGCTTTAGCCGAGTCAAAGTGAGCTGGACCATAATTGTATGATACAACTGCACTGTATCCTCATACGACGCACAGGCCGACCCGTGAAACTATGGACCTGATCGGAGGTCAGACTTGTCTGTGGCAGGTTTCACCCCAACCGAGGTTACTATGTGATGCGACTTTTCTTCTACTACTACAAAGGAAAAATATAATGGCATAAAATCCATACAGCAACACCAGTGCCAACCCACAACACATGATCGGACTACGTCTGACCACAGTCCAGAAGTATCTCCATTTGACAGAAAACTTTTAGAGCCATCGTGATCCGATCTGTGGTGGTCACATTCTTGAACAACTTGGACATACCATTCCGATGCAGAAGTGGCAATAGTTATTTCAGTTTAACCTCCAATACAGGGAAAATACCTGAAGAGTTGGATCTAAGTAAATAAAGCTTATTTTAACATGGTGCTGCACGATTATGGCAAAAATCATAATCATGAATCATGTGGCCAAAACTCAAACCACAATTGTTTAAAAGGGTTAGCCTACTCACTGACTTTCAAAACATGCTGCATTTATTGAACTTTACAAAAAAAAAAAAAACAAAAAAAAAAAACTTGGATTTTAACAGTGAATTTTCTTTAAATATAACTTCAATTTTAAATATCATTGAACTGAACAACAAATAAAAAATAAAAGTAAAAATAGAACTCCCGGCCAACCTATAAATGGATAAAAAGGTGAAGCGTGGGAAAGACCGGTGTGACCTGGCTGGGTTGAATGAAGCCTGACCATGCACCCCATCTTGTAGTTAACAAGCAAGCTAAGGCTAAAAGGCTAACTTTGGTTCGGGTGTTGCATAATGCATACTTTTGCGGATTGAGAGGTGGTTTTCATAGCGGGTGGCTTGGGTGCGAGTACTAAAAACTATGACCGGCATATTGCCCCCGTAATGGTGGCACCAGTGGCGCAAACATCGCCAAGCTATCAATACCTGCTAATTAGTGCTAGCGTTGCTAACATACAATTTAAATGATACTAAAATTTCACTCAACGGAAATACTGGAGCACCGACTTCTTAGATGGTCCGTTACTACAATTAACTGCACAGCAAGCCATATTATCTCAGATATTTCTAAAATGGAGAAACACGGTCGAGCCCACAGCAGATAGCAGCCACCCGCTAGCTTAGCAGAGACTGCCGCTGGGAGTTGCCGTCGGCACCCAACACACACATACACATCGGAGGTTGCCGTTTGGATTTATCATCCATCGCAAAAGGAGAGCATCATTGTAAAACAATTGTTTTATCTCAATTATGTTATTGTTTTAAGTGCTGGTGGCCAAAATTGTAACTGAAATCAAAATCTGATTAGTCGCCCAGTCCTAATTTATAAAGAACATTGGTGCATGTGCTTACAGTAACACAAAAGTGTTCTGCCAACATTAACTTCCTCAAGTGATTCTTTTCACCTTTCAGAGTGTTATATAACAGTCAAAGCGGAGGTCATTGTTGTCAGCCTTTTCTACTGCGATCACTCTGAACACCGAAATACCACCGAGGTGCATCACAGAGAGGAGGAAAGGAGGAAACTGATCCAGATCAACCCAAGTGAGATAGACCGAAAGATGTATAGAGAGGACACATAATAGCGAGATAAGGAAAAAGAGATGTTACTGACAAGTTTGGACTAAGAGACATACATCTTGACCTCAAGGCGAAATCTCAGCGTAACGTTTACCCCAGCGTTTGGTGAACGCAGGGCAAAGTCGAGAAAGTTGGCCAAATGGCATCAAAAATCACGTTACCGGAGTTTGGTAGCGAACCTCTTAGGTAGCTCGGCGTTTCACAACGTGGTGCTAGCAAAGGGCCACCAGAGGCAGATGTTAGCCAGCGCGCCATTAGAACAAGCAGGACTTTTGCCAACGTGCGGGACAGGGGGTCGACACACCGCTGTCCAGTGATTCTGAGCAGGCAGGGCGAAGTAGCACCCAAACGTTAGCCAGCGTAGACAATCGCACCAGTAACTTAGGCTAGCGGGGTAGCAGAGGCTAGCGGAAGCTAGCATAGGGAACTTGGTCATAGTGGAGAACAACCTTCTCCAACAGTCTCCAACATAGCCAAAGGAATGTCGGCGAGTGGCGAGAAATTTTCAACATGTTGAAAATTTTTGGACGTGATCGACGTTCGTCAGGGTAGACCGGCGGAAGCTAGCGGACACCGACGTTGGCCCAAATGTCTAGGGGAGATTGTGGCTTTTAAGAAGAGCCCCCTCATCCGATCATACTTCCTGGAACAAAATCCATTTAACATAAAAATAAACAGTCGACCAAAATACAATTGAGATATTGTTTTGTCCTTGAGTCAATCTGCACATTAGCTCCTCTTCTGGCACATATTTCAGAAAAAAACCTATTAAGGCAACATTTTGTGACAGCGGAAATGGACAATAATGCCATCAGCGGGGAGGGAAATTGCAAAATAAGACAAAAATCAATGCAGCACACAGAGGAGGCTATGAATACAACACAAGTATGATATGAAAATCCTGCTGGAGTGCAGTCGGCGTCGCAGCTTTATTGAACGCTGGAGGAAGAAGAGTGCAGAGGTTTCTGCGCACACACATTAAGGTGTAAATTCACGTACTAAGTCCACGTGAACCTGTGTTCAGTTCACTCAAACACCGATTAATGTGCACCGTGCACAGGCTGGCATTGGTACACACACAAACAGAGTAGACGGTCAACTAGTCATGTCGGGTGGGACGGGTTTCCTGCACAGGGTGTAGACCTAAGTGTTGTCAGATCTGGACAACCCCGAGGGAAAGAAGACATACCAGCCTGCACACATTAAAAAAAGAGAGACAAATACCAAGCAGTCACACACACACACACACACACACACACATACAAACACAGACGCTCCCTATCTCAGGAAAATAATTATGGAAGACAAATTATGGAAAAATAAGCAAAAACGTCTTCATTTGTAATTTAAATGGTTGGTTGTTAGCACTTTAATTTGTTTTTGAAAGCATAATATAAATAAATGTATCATAATTTTAACTTCAAACATGGGATGATTAAAATAAGCAACTGCCAAATATCTCAGTGCAGTCAGAGTAATAGCTCCATTTAACAGACATAATACTGAATTCATCATTTTTATTTTATTCCACATTGAATAAACACTTGCATAGAGAACAGTAAGTAAGGAAAGGGGACTTCTCCAGAACAAACGTATTCTATAACCTGTACGATTATTAATCATTTTACATTTATAGTTGTGGGATTTTTTTTTATTTGATTGTACCTTCCGACTGTAGATGTTAAATAGTGTTTGTTGTACCATAAAAAAAAAAGATGTGACTGATGAAGTATAGAATGTTCTGTACTTGCTCAAATAATTAATCTCATTGTATTTTGATTGCGTCACAGTGGGGAGTGTCGTCTTGCTTAATTTTCAGGGTTAAACCAAAGTTTTGGTCAGGGCTGGAGTAAGGGTTGGATTAAAGATGAACTCCAGTATTTTTCAACCTGGGCTCGTTTTGAAGATGTTTTCGGGTTCGGCTTTTCACACTGGACAAAAACGGTTTTAATCAGTGCAGTATTGATTTAGAATGCAAACACCGTCACGAGCTAAACAGCTACATAATGTAATAGTACAGGGCAAGCTAAAGACACGCAGTAAACTGCTTCTTGTTGCCACTGAACAGGTAAAAATGTCAGCAGAAGTGTCTGGTAGCAATGCAGAGGAACCCTACAGAGGTAAACATGTGCGCGCTGTCTCATGAAATGTAAAGACCTTTTTAAAAAGGACTGATTATACAGTTAGCTGCTTACCTTAGCCTTGCTGTAATGGCTCCCAAACAGCGTGGTGCAGCAGAATTATTCTAAACTTGAAATACTCTGATTCACAAGTGAAAAATAAGCAAAAATACGTTTAGTCCATGGGACAAGCAAGTTTTCGGTACCACTTAAGGTGCCCAAACAACACTTACAATCAGTAAGTGTGTAGGCCATGTAATCTGTATAACATGGCCTACACAAAAATGGATGACAGCCTTCCCAGAGTGGTAGCTATAGCAAAATTTAAAAATCCTCCCATCATATTCAAAAGTATACCACATTATTTGTCTGATCATATAGATTCCAAAAAGGTATAGTTTGGACTATCTATGACTGAATGTTATGGAGTTATGGGGTAAAAACAGCAAAAATGGCGACAAAGGTCAATTTCAGTTTGTACAGGGGTCAAAAGTTAAAGTTGACCCCTTTAAAAAGTGATGCAAATTATTCGTTGAGGTAACAGGGTTTTAAAAAAAGAATAGTTTGCACCATTAGTTATACTTAGTTATGTTAAGGGGTAGCATATGTCATAGTATCCAATAGACATTGACCTTGTTTGACCTTTACTTTGGAGACCAAGCATTCAACACAGTCAAAACTATTCCATTTATTA
>OMMV01179726.1:0-20892 GCA_900302635.1 Chatrabus melanurus
CAGCAGTGGACATGAATCACTCCTCTGCCACACGCGCGCACACACACACACACACACACACACACACACACACACATACATACACACACACAAAATTGGACATGCATCTGACAACACACAGAAACACAGAAACACACTAAGCACATAAAATCAAACTCACATGCAACACACATGCATGTCAGCGCACACATCGTCTCTTGCGCTCACCTGCGTTACAAATAGGGTCTTATCTCTCTCTCACTTTCTCACATGTATACACACACACACACACACACATATATTTTCTTTTTCTCACACTCTGATAGCGATTAATCAACTACGGCCACCATGCTGCACATACACGTGCACAATCCCACAGCCTGGCTGACAGGTTCACATATCTCCTCAGAGGGTGTCTGATGAAAGCAAATGTTCACTTTCATTAGCAGATTGCTCCTAAATCCTACATGTTTATGTATGTGCGAGACAATTTAACACATAAAGTTTCACCCCTACTTACTTTTCATTGCCCGTGAATGCATTCTGCTTTTTTTTTATTTTATGAGAAAAGTTATGAATCAGTAACAAATGTTCTTGTCAACATATACCAGGAATTTGACCTTGTGACTCATGAATCATTGATGACCATCATAATAAGAATTCATCCAATACCTGTTACACATCATTTCACATTGATGCCTGCACAACACAGGGAATAAATCAAACAAATCTGCACAAAGTATCAGTTATAAACTCAATCAGATGCATTTATCAGCAAACCGGAATCATGTTTTTATAAATATTTGGCATGTATATATTATGTCCAGTACTGTAAAAAAGTCTGACTCTGTAAAAATCTGTTTTATTATATTTTTTCACATCAGTCTGTCACAAAAAGAATAAATCAGAAAATTTCCAATGTCAATTAAAAACAAATCAAATATAACAGAGAATTTTGTTGATTTTAGTTTTAAAATTGTGTCAAGAAATTTAACAAACTTTTTCAGATTAATAAAAACCTGATTACATTTTAGGTTGATAACCCAATGCACAATTCCACAAAGACAACAAACAGGTGATACTAATCTGAATAATGAATTGATCAACATGATGTTTTTGTGAAACCATGGGATAGTTCACCCAAAGTAATTCTGTTTTAAAGGTAAAGGGAAATAAAGATACTTGTTTTCTTTAGTCTTTATTAAATTATTAAATATGTGGAAGCTTTTATTATTATTATTTATTTTTGCAGAATTTTTGCTTCATAAAAAAGTTGCTTTTTTGTGCCTAAGATTTTTTGCACAGTACTGTAATGACAATTACAGTGAATATGTAAAAGTGCTTTTTTTGCTGTAATGCTGTTTGTGTTCATAATTTCTACCTTTCCACTAAGTTATTGATTGTATTTTGCTTATTGCATCCTGCCATTTGACACTGTCAGAGCAAGTATGCATTATTATTGTGATCCATTTATCATTGTATCTTAAAATCATTTTTAAAAGGGGGGCGAGGGGTAATATTATTTGCGATACATTTTCTTCACCTTGTCACCATCTTGACAAGAACTACAGCTGTCTAAACTGATTCAGTGATTTACACGCTTGTTGATTTCTTTGCATTGACTTCCCTACGTGACCGACCGGGGACTATAGGAGCAGATGGCTAATCACTCGTTCTTTCCTACTTCTGTTGTGTCTCCTCAGATGTCGGCCATCGAGAACATGGCGGAGAAGCTGGAGACGTTTGGTTCCTTGAAGCCAGATTCTGGTGACCTGCTGCGTTCCGTCCCCTCCATGTTTGACTTCAGAGCTCCACCTTCTGCGCTTCCAGAAACGCTGCTGCGCAAGGGTAAAGAGCGCTATACCTGCAGGTAAAAAAACAAAACAGTGTGATATGTAATATATTAGTATATTCTTTGATGTACGTTTACAATTCATGTTGGACATAAATTATTATTTTTTAATAGCATCTTCAGTTTTTTTTGCTGAATATTGTATTTTTACCTTTTACATCACCGCTGAACTCATCACAGTGAATAATTTCCACTAAAAGTTACTGATTGTAGTTTTTACATTACTAATGACGTCTTTTTATTTGAAATTTTTTTTGGTAGGTATTGCGGGAAAATATTCCCACGCTCTGCTAACCTGACTCGCCACCTTAGGACTCACACAGGAGAGCAGCCGTACAGGTAAGACTTTTTCTCGTGTACCGTGTTCGAGTGAACGCGCAGATGCAGCTCATTTGTTAACAGCACATGGATGTTTTTCCTGGGAATTCTTGTCTTCAGTTAGAACGGAGTTTATGTATGTTTTCGTTTGCCGTAAAAGCCTGGAGTAATTATCCTACTGCTAAATAATTTGCCTGATGAAAAATGGTGCCCGTCACCCGGGTGACAGGAGGTGGCGGGGGGAGCACGGTGGGAGTGGGGGTTAAAGTTGTGCTGTAAAAGCGCCGAGAGGAAGTTTGGTGAAAAATTGGGGTGATGAGGAGCACCGGCAGATGTCCAGGCCCGGCAGCTGTGGTCATTTCTCTTCTGCATATGAAGACAGACTCAAAGTGATCTGCAACTTCACTGGCCACAGGTGTTTGTTTTGCTTTTGTTTTTTCACACTTTTAATTGTTTTCTTAAACAAAAGTCAAACTGGTTAAATTAGTAGGGCTGCAGCTAACAGTTATTTTTTAAATCATTATCAGTAAATATGCTGATTATCTTTACAATTAATCAGCTGTTTGATTAGTCCGCAGTGTGTGATGAAAACAGGTACAGAGGCCATTTTTTTCCAAAAGGAACAAATGAAGAGTTCATTTGCAAAACCTTCTAAGTCCAAAACCACATATTTTTAGTTGAGGCCGACATGCACTTGGCTGCTTAGGTAACTATCAGCGTGCAAAATATTAAAGAATTTGAGCGTGCGATTTTCATTTTATTTATGGGAATCTGTGCATTTTCTCATGCATTTTCCTTTAAATTCCCATTTTAAATTGCATTTTCCTCCATTTAACAAAAATGGACTGAGAGGGTTTTGCAACTGAACTCAAATATGATTCTTGACTGTGAAAATGCCAATTTTAGTACAAAACTTATTTAAAATCCAAGGATATTCTGTTTTATTCAACCACTCACAACCAGTTTATCTCAAAATTAAATCTGTTTTATCTGGTTTACCATATGTTAGGGCTTCTTTCAAACCGTTACAAACACAGCTGGCGTTGAACATATTTACAGTGTCTTAAAAACACTTTAAACCAGTCTAATCTTGATAGCCAATTTAAACAGATATTGTGTGCATAGATTAAAACCACTTTAAGACATTTTGCTGTTGGTTTATATCTGTTTAAACCCAGTGAAAAATAAGATCTATGTTTTAAATTTTAAAGTGTTTCAGTTTAAAACATGTTGTCCATGGTGTACAACAGTTTAAAACTAGTTGATGCCAAACTTGACCTGTTTAAACCAGTTTTATCCAGTTGACCATAGGCTGGGAGTTGTTTCAGACAAGTTCAAAGAAAGTTAATATGTAGTTTAAAGCTTATTTAAAGTGTTTTAAAAGCAATTTAATTCTGTCTGACATTGGGTAAAACACTTGTAAACAGATTTTATAGATTGTTTATAAATTGAAAGCACTTACTGGTGTTTTACATGTGTTTAAAGCCAGTGAAAAATAAAGTATCTGGCTTTTGTTTTAAAGTGTTTCAGTGTAAAGTATTCTGTTGACCATGAGTTTGTAGTTGTTTAAAATTCAAAACAACGCAAATATCTGGTTTAAAACCTATAGAATGAAATTTAAAAGCACTTTAAACCAGTCTATCATTGGTTAAAACTAGTTAAAACAGATAAGCTGTACTTTATCAAGATTAAAGTAACTTTAAGAAATTTTGCTGTTGATTTAATCTGTTTGAAGCTACTGAGAAAGAAAAAAATACTTGTTTTAAGATTTAAAATCAATTGAAAGTATTCCATTATCCAGGATGTACAACAGTTTAAGCCCAGTTTATGCCACACAAAACAGAAAAATAAACATAATCTCACATTTTAGAAGTCAGAATAAGTCAAAATGTGGCATTTTATCTGAAACTGATATGAGAAATCATTTTAAATAATTCCTCAGTTAAGTCCACAATTATCTTTTTTATGAATCAACTAATTGTTGATTGAAAATGAATGAAGTTTCTCACTGATTTTGCTTCATGGATAAAGCGTAACCGGTGTCAAAGCTGGTTTCTGCTGTCCTGCTTTAAGTTTTGCGGGTGCCGCTGAGTTTAAAGTAATGATGCAGAAGCAGTTTATTCCACATGTAAAAATGAATGGCGGACATTTACTCTGTGTGGATAATGAGTAAACCCTGGCTAACACAGCTTGGCTTTACTTAGTAACTAAGGTAGTGGAATGTTGGCCCAAAGTTTAGAGGCCTGCTGACCACAGGGGAGAGACAAAGAGACAGACGCAGGCCTCGGCTGCCCCAGCCTGATAGCCTGCACTCCACACGCTGGCATTCCATTAAAGATCGCCGCTATTTATTGTAATTTTTTGTTGAGATAACCAGGGGGGTTCCTGAGGGACAGCCAATCGAGCGAGCTAATTCCAGCAGAAGAAAAGATGTAATCTTCTCGTATAATTTTGCATGAAGAAACTTGGCAAGAGACTCTAATTTTGCAGGGTTAGAACCAAATCTGTTGCGTGCTTATTCTGTGAGAGAAGAATGCAGTTTTATTGAGCTGGCCGGAGATAAGAGGCAGAGCTGTTTCACCTTAAACAAGCTCCTCCATCATGTCTGGGACTGTGGGACTGCTGGAAATCTGTGACTGTGTGTGTGTTCTACTTATTGTATCCAATTGTTTTCCCACACAGCAAACCGCACGGCCCTCATCCATTCTGGGCTTGTACTTATATCCAGCAGTGTGCCGTCAAATGATAATAGTGAACCCTGCCTGCTCTTCCCGCAGGTGTAAATACTGTGACCGCTCCTTCAGCATCTCCTCCAACCTGCAGCGTCACATTCGCAACATCCACAACAAAGAGAAGCCCTTCAAGTGCCACTTATGTGACCGATGCTTCGGGCAGCAGACCAACCTGGACCGTCACCTCAAGAAGCATGAGAACGGAAACCTGTCAGGTCAGATGAAGGAAGCGCTCTTAAATTTGTGTAATTCTAAAGATGAAACGCTGCTTCAGCTTGTCCAGATTGTGGAATTGCGAGACCAATTATAAAGCGCATACCTTCACTCAGGTTGGACAGTCCAAGACATGTTTTGTGTAGCTCTTATAAGGACAAAAAGAAAATTTTCTAAAGATCGTTCCCTATGAAGGTGTATTCTGATCCAACAGACCCATATGATTATCTGGATCTGCACAAAGTCATACATGATTATAGATATTAATACAATAAAGAGCATTGATTTTGTCATTTAAATAACAACAATAATAATGATAATAATAATGGATATTTCCATAGCACTCGCCATAACATTGTTACAAAGTGCTTAGTGCAACACCTGAACCTCACATGTTTGACATAGACTCATGCAAATGAATGACACCATACCCAGTGATACCATAATATTTAGTTCTGTGTGGCCTTGATATTTGATCAAGGGTGAAACAGTTATGACCTTAAGTTTGACCTTACAAGGTCACCCAAAGGCAAAGGTCATGTGACAAATAGAAAGGTGATGTATGACTTCATATTAGTGTTTCGTAGTAATCATAGGTGTATCTTTAACCGTTTCCTCAAAATAGCCATTCTAAATATCCCCTATATATAGGTGTTGGGGAAATTTTGACCTTTGCCTCTGACCTTGAATTTTAACCATTTTTTTATCATAATCAAATCACTTTGTCCTTGCCTGACCCTTAATCATTCCACCATGTTTGGTCTAAATCGGATCAAAAGCTTTGGAGTTATTTTGTTCACGCACAGACAGGCAGACAGACAGACAGGACTGAAAACAATACTCCTGCATGCACTGCTGCATGCAGGTGTAAAAATACAGTAAAACAATTAAAATATACTCCACAAAAGTTATAAAATCACAGTTATAAAAGACTATTAAAAACATCATTAAAAAGAGCAAAATTCAAAAATTAAGTAAATAATAATATGATTATAGGCACTGAAATGCAGCACCATCAGAAAAAAACAAAATAATAAAGTAGACCATAGGTTTATAGAAAACGGAGTAAAGATGTGTTTTAAGTCAAGATTTGAACAAGTCAACAGAAATTGACTGTCGAATTTCAGGAGGGAGAACCTTGAGAATTTGATGGAAATGTCAAAAAAAGAACAAAAAAATGCCGTAATTCACAAAATTAAAGGGTTCATATCATACATCATTTTCAACAAACAGTTCACCAGATGTCTTCAAAACAGATAATAAAGTTTGTTGCCAAAATATGAGGTGATACATCCTTTAAAACACACACACACTTTTTCAGGTCTCTATGATCTGTTTCTGTGTCCGTTGCTGCTGCTCAATGCTTCCTCTGCCTTTGGAAATAAGACATCTGTGTGGCACAGAGTGCAGTCCGGCTCATTAAACGTGCTTCACAGAGCCAGCAGGAGCCCAGCTATGAACGTCTCTTAGATGTGTCACCGAAATCTAAAACGATACGGTACAGATCTAAATTTGGCTTGGAGAAGGAGAATTTCTCTGTGCACAGACAGAGAATTGTGTAACATAAGGATTCTCATATTTGCGTTTCTTATGATATGATACAAAAACTGTGATATTTTGGGGAATATGCCTATGAATTTCCTTGCGCATGCGTAATGCGAATTTTGCAATTAATGTTCAAAAACACGTGTTTGTGTTTTGCTTAAGGTTGGGGTTAGAATAACAATTATAATAAGTAAAAGATGACTTACTACATTTTATTTTCACTCGGATAATCCACCCTCTTGTTGCCAGTGACGTCATCACCCCCTCCCGACGGAAAATACGTG
The DNA here is from genome assembly GCA_900302635.1 of Chatrabus melanurus. Taxonomy (NCBI): domain Eukaryota; kingdom Metazoa; phylum Chordata; class Actinopteri; order Batrachoidiformes; family Batrachoididae; genus Chatrabus; species Chatrabus melanurus. The sequence continues at coordinate 6,924 of OMMV01179726.1, forward strand.
CGATACATACGAATTCCAGCTCAAAAATACGTACGCACATGTATGAAACTGTGCATTACGTTTTCATACGTTTTACTATGAATTTTTCGTGAGAATACAATGAATTGTGAGACTTTGTGGCTGTCAAAACCCCAACCGCAAACTGTAAAAGGTAGGTAAAAAACAAATGCACAAAATATGACCCTTTTAAAACAAGTTAAAAAAAATCCCAGATTCACCCCTTTAGATAGATCAACACAGAGACATAGGTGAAAACATAAACCCGTGTGGTGGATTTGTAATTCAGATTTATCAGCAGAAAGGGTTAGAGTTTATGCTTAAAACCCTACATTTGGGAGGTGCGTTATAAATTACTCTGCTGGGTAATGTAAAATATAATTTGCTCCTGATTGGAAGCTACTTAAGCAGTTGAGAAATTAAACGTAATAAATCTGTCATAAACTGCGCAACAGCACAAAATATTTTTTGAATGAGGTGCTTTCATCAGCAGCTCAGCTGACGGTGCCGTGATTTGATTGGCTCCATCACTCTGATTTGGAATCACCACAACCAGCAGTGACATCTGGCTGGCGGCCGACGCTAACAGACGTTTAATCAGACATGATGTCCACAGCATATGAAATATATTATTTCCTTAATCAAAAAACACACACATTATATCAACAACACTTTCTAAGTTCAAAGTAAATCCTCATTACAGAGTCAGTATAATGTTATAAAGGCAGAACATTAAAAATGAACACATAAAGGAGTCATATTACACATCTTTCCAATAGTAAGCTAATGTTGGTCACCAAGATCCTGAATAACAGATATTCCTAAGATAGATAGATAGATAGATAGATAGATAGATAGATGTTTGTGATCTCAAAAATAAAAAAACTGTCTCATCTCATAGCTCACCAGTTTAAAAGGGCAAATAATGAGGGCAAACTGATTAAACATTGATTAACTTTAAAGCACCAGATGAATCCAAAAACCAACTTTGTTTTAATTATGTAATATGCTGTAGACTTGTCTGCCACCTGCTGGACATATCTGGGATTGTTGCAGGGAATAACCTTATCATCACTGCATGATGGAAATTAGCAGGTGTGGCCGAAGTTACATGTAGCTTGAAATTAGCTTATTTGTCAGTTGTTTTCATTCCCAAAGCCTAGGTCTGGTGGCCACCTAGGCACCGCTGCTAGTTAAATATTGTAGACAAAAAAATACCACCATAGACACTGAGATGAAGCATCATAGATAAAATAAAACCTTTAAAAATCAGGTGTCAAAACCACGTGTTGCTGTGCCTGTCGCTATGCCCTTTCTCCCCTGTGACATATGTCACAGAAGTCAAAAAAGAGGCCTGAATGTTGTTTAAAGTATGGTAGGAGAATTTCTGCACACACAGTCACAGAACTGTGGGACGATTGGGATGTTAAATATAAAACGCAAACCACATGTAACTGTAAAAAGTAGATAAAAGCTCCTTTTACACAATATAACCCTTTAAGCAAAAAAACAAAACAAAAACAAACAAACAGACAAACACAAGTCTTAACCTTTTCAACATCACAGGGTATTTTCATCACGATGCCACTTTACCAATGCCGTAGGGCTGTATGTAAATATGTAAAAAAACGCTGACTGAATCACACTTTCTGTATGATGTAATTCCTGCACCTTTACATCACAGGACAAAAAAGTGGATTTGAATATTTTCCTCAATGTGACGCCATCAACAAACTGAAAACAGCGCAATCCAAAATACATTATATATTTGTGTGACCTAAATGTCTTATTTGTAATTAAAACCACTTAAGGGAAATTGAAAGAGGAAATTACACGTCATTAAATGTGCAATTTAAAAGTATGTCTTTTCACATCTAATCATCAGTTTCAAATGTTGAAATAAATTGGATGAAGCACCATTTACTGCACGTTCCATCCATCATTCCATTATGTACATTAAACCCGCTGGCTTGAGTATTGTGGGTTATTTCAACATGAATATTTTTTCTCCTCTTCCAGGCACTGCAATGTCGTCCCCACAGTCTGAACTGGACAGTGGCAGTGCCATACTGGACGACAAAGAAGACTCTTATTTCAATGAAATCAGAAATTTTATTGGAAATACAGGCCAGAACCAGACATCCCCTGATCCCTCTGAGGAAGGGTAAGCACTGTCCCGTTCTTTTTCTTCTTCTTTTTTTTAACGATCAAATCTACAGTGATCAAAGCTCAACAAAAATATAAAAATCAGTCAGTGTTTGGCTGATTGTTGCTTCTCACCAAAAACATGATGAGGTTTGGTGAGCCCAGGGCTGTGCCAACATTTATCTCAATCTATATGTTTGTTTGTTTTTATTATTATTGTTGTTACCGTAGAAAGTAATCGCAGAACACTGAACTCTGACTGAAGCCCTGTTCTCACTTACACAGATTAACATCCCCGAAGGTCACGGTCTATATCTGTGACAAACCGGATCACTATTGGCAGTAAATGTGATTTTGCGCTTGGTTTGATGGCGTAACGCGCCGGACTTGTACCATGTGATGTGTGCAGAAATAACTACAGCAATCCCGTAGTCTAACTTTAACATGACTTTGGTTCCTCCGGTGATGTCACAGCATGTACGGCAATGTTGCAGGATGCACAGAAATGCAACAGATCGCCAAAGTATATCAGAGTTCACTATGGAAAAAAGAAATTCCCGAACATATTGAATATCCTGCCACAGTTAAAACATGACCACGGCACACAGCACAATGATGGAATATCCCGGTTCATCACGGACACTCTGTAAGGATTACCAAGATATAGACAAGGTTTCAAACCATGACCTTCCAGGATGCACATCTGTTAACGTGAGAACGAGGCATAATTGTGACTTTATTAGGTTGTAGTTGCAGAAATGATGCTAAGATCTTGAATATGAATGAATCATTGGGTAACTTCAAGCTATTTTAATGTTGCTTTTTTTGTACCACCCAGGCAGTGTTCACCAATTATCACATTGTGATCCGAGATCCAGAACAGAGTGTAATCATCTTTTTGACTAATCACAGTTTGTGGAAGAAGCTTTTGTCCACACATATGAGCAGATCTCTGTTCATGCAGCTTTGTCTGAGGATTACGCAAATAAATAGTTGGAGTCACGATGGGCTTCGATAGCAGCTGAGCGCTCTGCTCGGCTCCCCGAGTTTGTTTTCATGCGCCCCGCGCTGGTTTGATCACAGGGCAGATTGTAAGGCCAGATAGAGATCTCGCAGACTGATTGTGCAGAAGGCCTGTGAGAGCTGGAGCAGGAGGGAGAGCGTGTCAGAGGGAAGCGGGAGGAGGAGCCCAGCAGTTAGCTCGCCACATCTGGAACCAACATGTCTGCCTACAGGAAGAGGGTAGAGGGGGTGGGGTCACGGGGTCGGCCCGTGTTTCCTTTCAAAGTGCTGCGCTCCTGACTACTTCTGATAGATACTTTATCCTCAGCAAATTACCACGTTTGAAAGCGTAATTAGCGAATCTGTTTTCTTAATCACAGAGCTCTTGCTCTCTCTTTTTCTGCTAGTTCCTCTTCCCGGCCGTGTGATCGCTACATGGCACGTACGCCATCACGTCAGCTCACACCGTATCAGCTGCTGAAAACCAGTCACAGCGATGCACTGCTGAAATATAACATGCAAAGATTCCCGTGCTTCTTTTTCTCGACTCAGGTAGAATACTTAAAGGCGTCCTGTAATCACGCGGCGACGTCTCTGTTACGTTTTGTTTTCCTAGTCTGCTAAATCTCCCTGTCCGATTCTCAATTGCCATTTTTGGATCCTTTGAGCGAGAAATGGCATTTTTGGGAGCTGACGAAAGATGCCTCAGAGTGTAATTAGTGAATCACTCTTAATGTGGTTCCAGATGATTTACCAAATGGTGGTTTCCTGTGGCGCTGAGACAGAGGGACACATTAAGACCAAGCCAGTTTGGATAGCTGGCCTCCTCACCCTCCACCGGGACAGAGGAATGGACCGGTTGGCAACGCTCTCATAACTCTCCCACCAAATGGGGCTGTCAACTAAATATTTTGCCTATTAGATGAATACGAGATAGTCGGGAAAATAAACAAGAAGAGAGGCCGAGCACTCCACTTAAGTGCTGCAACCATCAACCCAGCGCTGCTGTGCCCAAAGGGGCCCGGAGCCTCGATGACAAACGAGATTCCGGCTCTGCTCGACCCCAGCTGCCATCAGATCCTCCTCTCATTCTCTCTGCAGGAAAATGTACCTGAAGGATTTCTTCTTAATTCTTTATTTCCCAAACATTTACACTTAAAGGGGTTTACAAAAGCTGGATGCCAGTTATTCCTCTTAAAAATCTCCACTGTTTTTCAAATTGTACTGATTTAAAGGGGTCATATTGTAGACCTTTTCAGCATGCAAATATGGGACACCGGGTGTCTTAAAAACCGATAATTAAGTTTGTGTCCAAAAATAATGAAACACGCCCTTTTCTGTTGGTGAGTACCATCTCTCCATCTCTCTCACACAGCTCGTGTGTGTCGCAGAGTAAAAACTGACTCAATGAGTGAGTCTCACAAAGCAAGCAGGAGTCCCAACATGACTTTTGTCACATGTGTCACGTGAGGAAAGGTTTACTGACCTTGACTTCACGGACGATGCTGTGATCTTTGCAGACTCAATGGATACCCTGATTGCAGCACTTGAGAAGCTGAGTGAGGAATTGGAGTGTCTATCTTTGGAATTGTCCTGGATCAAAGCTAAGATCCAGGCTTTCAACAACTTCCTGGAGTTGGCCCAGTCGGCACACTCCCCCTCTCTGCCTTGCTGATATAGTCCAAAGGAAAGCAGAGCGATAGATCTGACATCAGTTTGGCTGCAGGAGCTACTGGAAGGAAGTCAAAGTTGGCATCCAACTGCCTTAGGGGACACACTCCTGTTTTCTAGTGTTAGATGGCCGTTGGCTCACAAAGAAGCTCATCTTCCCTTTAGCAGGTCTTGTTTTTATTCCTGCTAGGTGTCTGGCCACCCTCCTCACTGGACAAATCTGGGTTTAGTCGCCAAGCCACTCGGCCATGACACAGGTAGTTCTAGCTTACGTGGTACCAGTTTTAAAAATAACTCAAAAACAAATGTTATCATCTTGTAATTCACCAAAATAAAATGGGATATAATGAGGACAAACTATTTCAATCTGGTGAACTTTGATGCACAAGATCAATCCGAAAAGCAACTTTATTTTGCCTATGTAATATCCCATAGACATGTCTGTCACCTGCTGGATGGTTTGTGGATGCTGGATAAGGAGGTCTTGTGGTTGTCAGTGAGAAAGACTGACTGTTTCAGCACAGAAATGGACTAAATCAGAGAAGAAAACTATTACTTTGTGATTGTTTTACAGCGGTTATATAGTAAAACTCAAAAAACACTGGTGTACCCCCACACAGCCCCACAAAAAGGATTTTGCATGAATTTAGCCCTGAAAGAAAAAGAGAATGAGTGAAGGTCCATGAAAGACAGGCCATTTTTGCACATAATTTATAACATCAGAGGAACAAACCATTATTTTCTGATTGTTTAACAGCAGTTATGTTCTAAAACTCAAATAATGCGGTCACAAATCCACACAACCCTATGGAAATGAAGCAGGCTTCTTCCTTCTGTCTCTGTCTCTTTCAACATATGTGTGGTTTTGAAGTTATATGTAGCTTGAAATCAGCTTTTCTTGCCAGAACATTTAATTTCCAAAGCGTACGCCTGGTGGCCACCAAAGCCACTGCTGCTTGTTACTCATGGGTGGAGAATTCCGTTATGCTCAGTCATAGAATTGTGAAACTTTGAGGATGCTTAATATGAAACCGCGACTCTATTTAACTTTGACAAGTAAATAAAAAGTGATGTTCCAGAATATGGCTCAACTGATGTTCTTGGTCTACAGGTTGAATGGCGGCCCCTTTGAAGAAGAGAAGCCGCTGATGGCTAGCCAGGGGTCACACAACATAGAGGATGAGGAAGCTGAGGAGCTTGGCGCTGACGAAGAAGAAGGAGAGGAACAAAGTAACAGTCCTAGGAAACTAGAGGAGGGAGTGCTGCCAAGCAGCCTCACTGATGACATTATCCAGGAAGACATGGACTTCAGCGCGGAAAACGACTTGAAACTCAACTGTAAAACTTCTCCGATGAGGTACGTTCAATATAGAGGCGCATAAGTGCATTACTATTTGCAGCTTGCAAACACATAGCAACTGCATGTGTGTTCCATCACAATTCCAGGTATAAGGATGAGGAGGAGCAGAGTGGCTATTCGGCCTTGGATCATATTCGACACTTTTCAGACATGCATAAGATGGAGGAGAGTGAGCTGAGTGATGGAGATGGAGAGGGAGATGAAGATGAAGGATCATTTGGCTCCGCCTCTCTGGCTGAGGCAGTCAAACAGCCACTATATAGGAAATCCAAGTCTCAGGTAGCTCTAATGGTTTGAAAGTACTGTTTAGTTAGTTAAGTAGTTAGTTAGGTATGTATGTATGTATGTAGGTAGGTAGGTAGGTAGGTATTGGGTCGTTGGTTGGTTGGTTGGAAAATTAGATGAGGAAGATGTAAGATATACTATAAACCACAACAGGAAACATACTCAACTTTGACACCACAATATACAAATAAGAAACAAATGGAATCCACCACCGCTACTCCACCCAGTGTCAATGGAGTATTTTTGAATGTCAACATAACGCTGTTTTTAAGGCACCATGTGACCGACAGTATATTAGTGTCACGTGCACAATATGATCCCTGAAAAACAACATGCACACAAAAAGGATGTTGCTTACGGCCCTCTCACACACGAAACAAAAAGCCTGCATTTTGGTTGGTATACAGACAGGTCCATAAGTATTTGGGCAGTGACACAATTTTTGCAATTTTTTTCTCTGTACACCACCACAGTGGAGTAAAATGAAAATCAAGATGTACTTGTAGTGTAGAATTTTGACTTTAATTCAAATGGTTTAACAAAAATATTGCATTTAGGAACTATAGCCATCTTTATACACAGTCCCTCCATTTTCAGATTCCATAAGTAATTGGACAAACGAACATAATTCTAAATATAAGCATTGAATCATCACTTTTACAGCCAGTTTTCTTTGTTTATGGACACATGAATATTTGCATGCACATGACATTCAGAGAAAGACAGGAAGTGAACTCAGCACCAAGTTATTGCATGCAAAAAACATTTTCATTTATAATAAAAGAATGAAAAATAATATTATTAACCAGTTATTATTTCAAATAAACATTTCTCTTGTGGAATATTAAAAAATATAAAGTTTCTGGTTTTATTTTTGTTTCTAATGATATAGCTATTGTATCTAGTTTCCATTTTGGTTCTTTAAACTGCTTCAAAACCTTGGTATAAAGAATAATCCTTGTATTTACTTTGTCCAATTACTTGTGCCTTTGAAAATGGAGGGCTTGTGTATATAAATGGCTGTAATTTCTAAATGGTAAATGTGATATTTTTGTTAAAGTCCTTGAAATAAAGCTGAAAGTCTACACTACAAGAACATCTTGATTATTTAATTTCAACTCCGTTGTGACAGCGAAGAGAGGCAAAATTGTCACTGTCCAAATAATTATGGGCCCAACATTATAAACCATAAATCAGCACAAGTTGTTTGTCACAAATAATCATCTTTATTGCAATGATGTCATAACTTGTACAGGGTTATTGCAGAGTTTTTGGAAATGTTCACAAAATGGTTGATGAATGACAAACTACATATTTGCACAGGCAGACAAGAAACAGAAAAAAGGTGGACAAAACCAGCAGCAAACATATGATGTATTTGTAATCACAAGTACTCACAAACTGCTGTACCTTCTGTGATTACTACCTGTGACTAAGCCCAAGAGATCCGAAAATGGGTTTTCTTTTGGATGAACACCTCAGTTTGTCTGGTTATTTTTGCCTAAAAACAACTTCTCAAGACACCTGGGCCCCTATTCATAAACATTCTAAGAATACTCTGAGAAAGCTCTGAACTTCGCTAAAAAACTAGTAAGGAATCCTAGCTTAGTAGTGACTGAGGAAAATTCTCAGGCAGCGACAGAAACGTTAACCTTAGTGAGGAGGTGTTGTTGCCCTCATAGAGATGAAAAACAGAATAGAGCGGCTATCGTCATTTGCTGAACCAGCCAGTAACAAGTAGCTTGGCCTGCCATCTTGTTGAAGACAGTGAACGAAGTTACACAATGTCAACAAAGCAAACCACTTACACCACTAAAGTCTGGAGAGGGAGACAGCTGGTCATCCAGTCAACTGGCTAACTACTGAATGCTTCAGAATCAGAATCATAAGAACGCCACGAGCATCGCCTGGGTGATAAAAGAGGCAATTCAATGTTTGAAGCAATAATAGCAATAAATATTCAATTTCAAGAACACCATTATCGAAATCACTCACCCAATGTAGATTTTTTTAAAGAAAAGTCTACTGGATTCCATTTAAGACACAATCTCGGGTAGATGTTTGGCCAGCTTAGACAAACGTATTTGCAAACATCGGTGTCTGCTGGCCTCCGCTGCCCTTCGCTGGTCTACGCTGATGAATGTCGACCACGTCCAAAATTTTTCAACATGTTTAAAATTTCTCAGCGTTTGCTGACGTACCTCTGGCTATGTTGGAGACCGTTAGAGAAAGTTAATCTCTGCTATGACCAAGTTCCCTACGGTAGCCTCCGCGAGCCTCCGCTAGCGGAAGTTACTGGTGCAATCATCTACGCTGGCTAACATTTGGGTGCTGCTTCACCCTTCCTGCTCAGAATCAATGGACAGTGGTGTGTCAACCCCCTCTCTCACACGTTGCTGAGTTGGAAAAAGTCCTGCTTGTTCTAATTTTGCTGATGTTTGGCCAGTTTTCTTGACTTTACCCTGTGCTGGGGTAAACGTTATAGTGAGATTGCGCCTTTACAGTAATTGACTTTCACCATTATTTTCAACCCTAAATACCAAGGCAATTCCTTATACAAGATGGCAGTCGAAAATATCATGGAAATGAGCTTGATGTCCACTCTAGTCTTTGTTTATCTATATGTTTGGGCCCTTTTGCTAGGTACAGTATGATGCATTCTTTTAAAAGGTTTGATTGGTTGACAGAAAACATCATAAGTGGAAACGTGTTCTTACAATTTCATCACCAGAAGAAACTTTTTGTACGACGAAGCTTGACTACTGGTGACTAATATTAGCTTGTTGAAAAGGTGGATAATACCACCCTCTTAAGTGTGCTCCCTTCCTTTTCACTAGGCTTATGCCATGATGCTGTCTCTGGCTGAAAAGGACTCTCTCCACGCAGCCAACCACACCCCAGCCAGCATGTGGCACAGTCTGGCCCGCGCTGCCGCCGAATCCAGTGCCATCCAGTCCCTAAGCCACGTATGATGACACCCGTTTGCACCTGCTCTTTCACCCTTCAGCCCCCCACCCCCTGACCTATGGCACTGGGAGCCCAATGCGGGGTCTCACTTCAGGACCTCTGGGCCCCTGACCGTCCACAGAGTGACTGCTGAGCAGAACCACGGCCCATCTGACTGCTGAGTGGAGCGCCTTATACACACAAAGCGGGGTCAGTGTCCAGCTCCAAAAACCACAACAGACAGACAGAGCGCAGCGCAAAAATGTCCCCCAGAGACCTTAAAATTGATGACTCACATTAACAGCAAGCAGCGGGGGATGATTGTGGCGTAAAATAATAATGCTAATGTAATAATAACTGTATTTATTCTGCTGAATTTCTGTTTTGCACAGCAGAGGCAGCTGGTAAACATGGAAGGTGGATGTGCTGGTGTGATTATTGCTTGACTGCATTCATTGCCCAGCACATACAAAGCAAGAACATTTTACTCTCAGAGGGTGAGTTTGGTTGTGTCTCTAAGACAGTCGGTTTCAGCCACATTTCACTGTGTGTAAATCATAAAAGCCCTGTTTCACCTGAGAAAAATATCGTTAAAGCGTGTTTAAAAAAAAAAAAAAAAAAAGAGATCGGCAGGCGTTCACTCCACATACTTGATGACGCATTGAAATGAAGGGTGTGGCTCAAATGAAAACTTCTCCGTATACAATTAATATCACTGAAGAAGAACAAATAAAGAAAATTGTTTGTAAAACTGCAATCAGGCCACTTCATCACAGCACTGTACACAACTCCATCCTAGCCGCCTGCGCTATCTGTGAAAGGATATAAATAGATTGTCTTTTTAGTGGAAGAAAACAATGTTTTTGTACTGAGATACGTAGCCAGTGCTAAAGTTAATTATTGTTCTGTAAAAGACGTCTTTTCAAAACCCCTGAATCCGTCCTAGTCAACCAACAACCACTAATTAGCCTGATTGCTAGTCGTTAGCTATTCCATGCTCGTGTGTCTTTCATTTTTAGACAATCATGATTTTCTTTTCTTTTCTTTTTTTGGTTTTTTTTTTTTTGTGTTGTTGTGGTTATTTGCTGTTGTTTGTTGACAATTGTATTTATTTCTTGGCAAACTGTAGTTTGTTTACTGAATAGCACTGCTCTTAGCCCGCGCGAAGGGGAGATTCCTCACCGAGCCTATCCCAGAATTCAATGGGGTTTGTAGATTACATTTGAGTGCCGGATAGTATTAAACATTCAATTCACTGATTTTTCTTCTGATGAAGCCAATTAATGAATAGATATGACTTAGTTTTTTTTCTATGATGACTTAATAATTCAAATGTAAAAAGTTGAAAATGTTATAAAGAAAGAAATCTTAAAAACGTCCAGGTAAGACGTCTTCATAAGAGCATGATTGGTCTGGTAAGAGATGTATCTGACATTTTCTACAGTTCTCTACAAGCTTGTGTGATGTTCGGTTCATGTTATTCCCTTGTGCCAAATTTTTGGTAAATAACAGTTCATTTATTCTCCCACTTTGAGGGGCCAGATTTTTTTGTTTGTTTGTTTTTGTTTTGTTTGTAATCAGATTTAAAAAGTAATCAGCAAGTTGAGGTACTTTGTTTTAATGCTTTCTACAATGTAACTGTTATGTATTTCAACTCAATACTGTGGGAGGAACAAATAAGAAATAAAGGAATACAATGTGGATTGACACGCTTTTGTTTCTCTCGCCCTCCTCCTTTTTTCCCTCAAATATTTATAACCCTTTTCTACATATATCACTCCAGAAAGAGTCCCAGCTGACTCATACGTTTAACAATCATAGGATCATTTGAAAAATGTTTGTCTGTCTGTTTGTTCCCCTACTCCTCCTAGGTCCTTGGTTCTATTTCCACCAAACTTGGTATGTGGATGATGGTCGAGTCTGGAAAAGGTCATCGGGGTCAAAGGTCAAAATTTAGACTTTTCACTTCAATGTCCACCAAACTTGGCACACATATGAAATTGGGTTCTGAAATTGCCCAGGCAACATTCAATTTACCAAAAGTCAATCATTGGGGTCACGGCCATTGGGGTCAAAGGTAAAAATGTATGTTTTTCACTCCGATTTGCAACAACCTTAGCACACAAAGGGGGTAGTTTCCACAATTGCCCTGCAAGGTCAAATTTGCCAAAGGTCAATCATTGAGGCCAAGGTCATGTCTGCCTTTTGCTAATTTCTACCAAATTTGCTTTCTCAGTGAAGGTTGACCGAAAAATTGCATTCACTGAATTCATTTTGACAAAGGTCAAGATCAAGGAATTTGAATTTCAACCCAGTTTGGACTAAATGTGGCACGCACGTAGGTGGATTCCAGAACTGCTCTGGCAAAATCAGCCAGAGGTAAATCATTTGGGTGAATGTCAAGGTCATTGGGGTCAAATATTAGATTGTACCTACTATTTTTGAGTCTGCACCATTTTTAGGAGGTACCCTAAAAAATACAGAAGGTAAACAGTGACAACTAGAGATCTGTGATCAAGATCACAAAATGATACCCTCCTGCGAGCCAATATATATATATTGGTGGTAGTAAACCTTTTGTTCACTGGCCAACCTCAGTATTGAGGAGTCCAACAGGTCAGTTTATACATGACAAATATACAGTATATGTATACATATATAGTTAAGTAAAATTGTTATTGTAGAAATGAGTAAAGCAACTGCGGAGGTGATGGTCTGGAGGTTAGACAGGTGAGCCTGTGACCAGAGGATCCTCAGTTTACCTTATCCTCAGATTATCCGTCAGACAGGAAAAACACTAAGGGCCCTTGTGTAAGGTCCTTAATCCACAAATTATTCCCGGTGTGTAGTTGAGCACCATACAGGGCAGCATGCTGCCTTCGGTGTGTGTGAATGGCTGAATGTGAGGCATCATTGTAAAGTGCTTCCAGTGTCTGCATCAAATGGAAAAGTGCTGTAGAAATACTGAGATCCATTTACCATTTTAACTGAAACAGGTTGCTGGGATGAGATGTCCTCCAAACGACATAATGCTGAATAGGCTGGAATGCTGTGACCCCAGATGGTGAAGACTTTGTGTAAAACTATTATCCAAAGGTTTTGAATGGATGGATACAACCAAAAGGTATAGAAGTAATTATCTGTAGTTTTAAGTGTACAACAGGGGTAGGTGTCATCTGAAAAGCTCATTCTGAAAGGTGTGTATTGTGTGAAGTATGCACAATACAAACTTATACAGGGAAGAAGGGCCTTTATTGTCATTGAACATACAACGAAATTTGTCCTCTGCATTTAACCCATCCTAATTACAGTTAGACAAAATCCAACCATTAGGAGCAGTGGGCAGCCACAGTCCAGCACCTGGGGACCAACTCCAGATGTAGAGACGCTGCCTTGGTCAAGGGCAGAGAAAGGAGTATGACCCTAATGTGCGTGTTTTTGATAGTGGGAGGAAACCGGAGCACCGGGAGGAAACCCACGCAGACACGGGGAGAGCATACAAACTCCACACAGAAAGGAACTGGGCATGGGTGGAATCAAACCCCAGACCTTCTTGATGTGAAACAAGAGTGCTAACCACTGAGCCACTGGTAGTTATTTTGTATAGTATTTTGTTTTGAACAAGTTGTATTTTAGTGTTATGAGACAGTGTTATTTTTCAGATTTGAATTCACATGTTGGGGTCACAGACAGAGTCAAGGTAAAAAGATTGTATTGTCAAAGTTTGTTAATTTGGACATTTTTGATACAGATTTCTTTCGATTAGCTATTTTAACTATATTGTGTGTTGCTGGAGATGGTAGAAAAATGTTACTAGTTAAACTGATGTTTACATTTTACATTCAGTTGAGAGTATTGAAAAAAATGATATTGATGCCAAACCTGTGTATCAATTTATAAAAAAACAAAAAAACAAAAAAAAAATCAATGAATTATCCTCAAATATGTGTTCTAGATGAGTCATACAAGGTCTGCTCCATGAGCTAAAAATGGATGGTTTATTGTTTATCTGGGTTGTGCCATTTTGTTGTCTATCTATTTTGAGACTTGGTGTAACCAGAGACATGGTTAAATTTCCACCATGGTAAGTTTTTTTTCTCAAACATTTTAATCAGCTGCTGTTGCCTTCGTGCCTCCCGTCTCCTCTCCATATGCACTCTTTCTGGCTGGCCATCATTTTTGGCCCACACAGAGTTTTCTACTAAGAGACATGAGTCACCAAACCACCTGGCGCTTTCTTCTGGCACTCCCATGGCATCCAAGAGAGAGGGAGAGCCTGAACTCTGCTCCTCTTTTCTGTCCGAGCTTTGGCTCGCATGGAGGGAGAAGGAGCAAGAGAAAGACTCGAGAGGGAAGGAGAGAAAAGACTGAATGTGGTTGTGGGAGCGGAGGCAGGAATGTGTCCTCTTTATTTGTGACTGTTTGTGGGGCATGATGGATGAGGTGGGTAAATGTGATGACCTGGCTCATCGCTCAAACGCTCAATAAGAGTCCCATCCCGTTGCAGGCCTCCCCATCCGGCACCCCCCCTCTGTCGCTGCTGCCAGCCAACGTGGGCGGACA
>OMMV01179735.1:0-11122 GCA_900302635.1 Chatrabus melanurus
ATAACTAAGCATAACAGATGGTGCAAACTATTCCTTTTTACAACCCTATTAGCTCAACCTGTAATTTGCATCACTTTTTACCAAAATTGGAGCAACTTTTAACTTTTGACCCCTGTACAAACTGAAATTGACCTTTGTCACCATTTTTGCTGTTTTTACCCCATAACTCCATAACATTCAGTCATAGATAGTCCAAACTAAACCTTTTTAGAATCTTTATGATCAGACAAATAATATGATATATGTTTCAATATGATTGAAAGGATTTTAAATTTGTCCGGACGCCATCTTGGAAAATATGGCCGCCATCTTGGATTTTCAAATGGCCAATCAGGTACATTTGAAGAGTGACCTATAGAGAGTATTTGTGCCAAATTTCATGCTTGTATCATTTTTGGAAATATCTTGGCAATATTTGCAATCATCTGCTCTACTAAACAGCCAGGAATGCCACTGGCTACAAGAATGGCAATAACATATTTCACAAATGTTCAGAGTAAAGGAGGAACAGACACAAAGTGGGTTTTAGTCTAAATATTATAATATACTAAACAATACTATAACTATGTTCTGCTTAAGCGACATACAGTGCAAACGTTTTCGTATTCCTTTACACTGTTATCCAACAGGGAATACACGGGATGGACTCACATATCCAGATATTTACTGCTGTGCTGCCTCTCTTTAAAGCTGCCGACGAAGTTTAAATCCCGTCGCGTCTTTGCCGTGTGTTTAGGCTCAAACCTGATCATAACGATGGAATCCTGAGTACAACCGTACGAGTCCTACCCGCCTGTCCAGTCTTTGACATGTTTTACTTTCTGTGTACATTCCTGCACTTTCTGGAGGCACTAAAATCAGTTGACTCGGGTTGACCACCAGCGTCTTTGAAGGACTTTGATGAATGTCGCCGTGTGCAAAGACACTGTGGATCTACTTCAAACTGGCTAAAACCTGAATTTACATTTTTTTGAGGGACATTTCAAAGGTTTGTGTGAACGGACTTGTCGGTTGGATGAAAACATACAATAACGCCTGTAAGTGCTGCTATCGTTTCTCTTCTTTCACCTCTCTATAACCCTTTCTTCTTCTCTCATCAGTTCCCCCACTTTTTTCTCTCCTCTCATGTAAAGCTCCCCCTCTCTCACCCCTCACGTCTATCAGTCACCCACTCATCCCTCCACGCTCTTTTTCAGCTTTTTATCCCTTTCTTTTGCTCTGTCATTTATCTACCCCCTCCTTCTCCACCCAGTCATCCATCTACTTCTTTATGTTGGAGCATTACAGAGACGTCACAGGCAATGGTGTCCCAGTCAGCGGCACAGGTCAGGTAATGAATCTGCAGCCCTCTGCAGCCCGGCGAGCGGCGTGGAGCTCTTTTATCACTCGGCTCGGTGCAGCCAGGACAGAGCGGGACGGGATGGAGCGCAAGGAGGTCCATGTTGGTGAGGACGGACCACCTTATAGGCACTTCATCAGCCTGTAATGTGGCCTGTCAGACAGAAGACTGCAGCACAGCGGGGGCTGGGCCCGACCTAGGCTAAAGGTGGCAGCGATCCACATCTGAAAACCTGCTCAGGCTGTCAAAAAGAGTCAGAAGGCTCCATTTTAATGATGAAGAGGGACGGGAGAGAGGCCTACAAATCTCCTGAGTGTGGCACTTTGGCCAGATGCAGCGGCATCAGGTTTTTCTTTTCGGCCCGTGTCCATCTTTAGTGACATAATTACTTTTCAGATATGCACAAACCAACAACAGCAATGAAAACTGGATCACAATGATGACAAAACTGCTAAAAATGTTCACTGGTGTCTTCATGTAAAATGTGAGGCTATTTTCTCCTGGTACCTTTAGGCATCTGAGTAACCTGTATGCACTCAGCCTGCATTTTTATGTATTTATTGTGTACTTTTATTAATTTTTTTATTGTTTTTATGCATGTCTTACCCTTCTAACCCTAACTTACTTACTTACTTTATGACGGCATCACATGTGATGACCCAATTAAGCCAATTTGATGGGAAATCTGGTCGGGAATGTACTGTTCAGTATGTTTCGGTAGAATACAAGTTTTCCCAACCCGATATTCAGAATTAGTCATGAAGTTTTGGGAATGTTCAAAACCCCAGAGTCATTGTGTCACATTGGTTAAGCTCACTGTTTTCACAAGGAAACAGAAGATGTCTGGGTACACTTGATGAAGTTCTTGTAGCCTGAAATATCCTCCTTTTCCAACTGGGTCCTCGGCCTTTGAGATTGGGAGATGCCTGGGAAGAGCTCATGCAGTCATGAGGTCATTTGCAGGAGAAGAAAGGTCCAAGTCTTCAGGGTCCTGGTGCTTCCTGTCTTACTGTATGGTTGTGAGACTTGGACACTAACCGGTGACCTAAGGCGACGACTTGATGTCTTTGGTACTGGGTCTCTTCAGAGGATCCTTGATACTGTGTCAAGCGAATGGTTACTTTGTGAGACTAAGATGAGGAGTATCACTTGCATTGTGAGGGAGTGTCAGCTACGCCAGTTTGGCCATGTGGCGCATTTCTCTGGGTACGATCCAGCATGGAGGTACTTCAGTGTTGAGGACCCCTGCAGCGGGAAAAGGCCAAGGACACGCCCATGTTTCAACTGGCTGCTGCACATAGATGGTTACTTTCAGGAGGTGAGAATGGCTGGTTGTCTGCCTTAGTGGTTGCCATCCAGGACCCTGTAGTGTGGTGGATGTGGTGACGCGCGGTACCAATGCATGCTTCCAGACCTGACCTGATCTGATCTGGCCTTGGGACCAATTCAAGTACATCTGTGGGTCTTACCTTCCATTCGGCACAAAGATGTACAAAGATGGACTGGTTGTCTGCCTGGGTGGTTGCCATCTAGGACCCAATGCGGTTTCGTGGTGTGATGGAGGCAGCGACACGTGGCACCAGCGCATGCTCACAGACCTGATCTAACCTGATGAACTTGGCCATTAGTCCGACATAATAGCCATAGTCCAGATGTCTAGAATCCATGGACAAATCCACACTTTTTTTCTGCATAATAATCCGACGGTGAAAGACAAAAGCCGCTAGGGGTAACGTGCAAAGCAAAAGGCGCCCACTAGTAGTATGCACTGTTGTGATGGCATTGTTGTTGTTACGTTCTGGCTCCGCCTGCCCCTGTTTGTTCCGCTTGTTGATCAGAGTTTTGTATTCTTTTGTGTTTTGTCTTCTTCTCTTGTAGTTCTTCCCCTCACGGTTTATTTAGGTTGCTGCTGAGTGGATTTCCTGGTGATGCTAGAGCAGCGCGGTGGTTTCCCTTTTCACCTCCTTCTCTCCAGACACTATGGGTACAGTGTGAAGGTTTCTCTTCTTTATTTATCTTTCCCCGTTGGCGGAGATGGCAGTTCTCTGCCGACGGATCTTTTCTATCTCACCCGTTTTGCCTTTTCTTATTATTTCTGTTAGTTTGTCACTGGGCATATCAGTCATTGCTCAGATTCACGGGGCTCGTTTGTTTTCATCCAGAACTTCTTCCGGGTTGGTGTTGCGTTCACGGTCTGTCGGATTTTTCTGTATTTATTTCTTGCTCATTCTTTGCACCTGCGTTGTTTTCACCTGGCCCTGACTACCATCTGGCGGTGCTTAAAAGGCGAGAGCTCGCTCTCACTCATCGCCAGATGGTAAGTCAGTCTAACTTCCTTCTCGTGTTTCATTGTCTCTTCGTGTTGTTACTGGTTTTGACTTTACCTTCGTTTTTGACTCCCGTCTTGTGGCACGGCGATTTTTGTGCTGTTGCCTGATTTTTTCTGTGTAATCCAGATTCTGGATTGGATATCAACCTCGAGATTGTCTATCGGACTGGACTCTCTGCCACCCGCTTTGTGTACCGACCCAGATTGTTTGACCATGTCTTTGCCTCTCGAAAATAATAATAATAATAATAATAAGAGTGGATCTTCCACACAAGGGTTATCTGTCTCTCGCATCGATGACAGTTGTCAGCTGTCTCCCGAACTTAAAGTCCAGATCATCGTCTTGTTTCAAATCGCATGTTAGGACGTATTATCGTGACCACTACACCGACGCGCAGAAAGCAGAAGATATGATCAGACACGTACTGATCATGACATGATGTATCGTGTCCTGTTGGGTCATTCCGTGTGACGACGGGTTTGAGACCTTTTCCACCAAATACTCCCAAGTACTATTGATGTTTTAGACCTACGCAAAAATGAACAGGCTCAAAGCGTTCTCAAACCTGTCATGTATAATAATTTTTAAAAAAATCTTAAAGTCCAAAACAGAGAGTCCAGATATCGTCAGCTGGATGTGCAAGAACATTCATCGACAAAGATTTGGGGTCACTGATGCTGAATCGAGGTTTGGACTTTGATTCTAGCCGGTTTTAAAAGGATTCTTCACTTTCAAGGACAAATGGGACCATTTTTAATAATTTGGCTCTCAACTTTGCCGATACATTATACCCACCGTGACTCAACGACACCACTTTTTGTTGTGGAAGGACAGACTGTCGTCACAGTGACTGTACTGGCATTTTTCACCGAAAGCCGTATTTAACAGTCTTTCATAATTTGGCAAATTCGTGACTGTACTAAAGCCCTGAGTCATCCAGCTTTTTCTTCTTGTTTCATACCTCCTCCTTTCCTCCTCTATTTCTCCCCGCTGCTTCCATCCTTTCCTTATTCCTTCCGTTCTTTTCTATGCATCTTTTTTCTCTCCCCGTTTCTGCGTCTCTTGCCATCCTGTCTCGCTCTTTCTCTCTTTTCTACCCCTTTGAAATCGCGCGGCCCCCTCCGTCCTGTGCCTCTGTGGTTGGCACACTTAGCAATGATTACTCATCCTGGATACCAGAGCCACGGCCTCTCTGTCCTTCTTCACCCGGAGTGTGGACGTATGTGCACGTCTCACAGATTGGTACGAGGGCAGTGCGTCACACCTTCTCGTGTGAAATGAGCAATGAATAAATGACTGTATAATTCAATCTGAGCCCGTTCGATATGCAGAGGCTGAATATTTAAAAGCCTCTAAGCTCATCTGTCAGTGCAAAGCCATTAGCGGAGGAGTGTGCTGCTGGACATATTGGACATACCTCAGGAGAACTCACCTCCTGATGTAGTCATCTGCTTTGACCCACTGTGTGCACATGCATGTATGTGTACCACAGCACAAAACAATTAACCGCCTAACTGAAAATTAATTTTCAACTGTTTTGATAATTGATTAATCACAGAGGTCATTTAACGAGGGACGAGAGGCCTGTACAGCTGTATATTCTGATCACTGGGTCATCTCACATTAAAGTTTTCTTTAATGTGGAAAAAAAACCAAACACACAAAAAAACAACCACTTTCCTCTGTAAAGCCTACGTGTGCAGATATAAGTTTACATACACTTTGGCTAAAAACTTTCAGTTTTCTCCTACTGCACATATTCCATTTTTAATCAAACAATATGTGAGTTAAGTCAGTTAGACCGTCAGCAGCAATTTATTTCCTTATAAAGTTACTTAAAAATGTTAATTTTAGTTTTTATTCACTTTGTCAGATTTTCAGTGGGTCATCAGCGTACATACATCAAGACGAATGCCTCTTTAAGGAGCATGGAAAATTCCAAAAGATTCCAGAAGTTGATGGAATTCCTTTTAAAAGTTCAGAATGACTAATTGGAATAAATGCGTGTAAACAGATTTAAGCAAAGGCTTTCAGAGCTAAATTTCTTGATGTTCACAAGTCAGGCTCCTCCTCCGGAGCCGTCTCAACAAGACTCATGGTACCACGAGCAACTGTACAATTCATTATCCAAAAACACAAGAAGCTTGGGACCAAACAAGACTTTACATCACGAAGGAAGTAGGCCCAAATTAACACCCAGGAACTAAGGAACTAAGAAACTGATGGAGTTGGAAGCAACACCGTCACCATGGCCTTAAAAGCTGTCCACCAAGAAGGAAGCCACGACTCTAAAATGGACACAAAAAAGCCAGACTAAGATCAAGCCAAAGTTATGAAGTGCTCGCTAAAGGATGATGTCTCATTTCTATCTGATGCCTCCAGCTACCTTCATCGGTTCCTTAGTTGTGACCCAGAGGTTCTGTTGAACTTTTAGGACAAACGTTTGTGAGTTGCTGGATGTTTGGGCCACTTACTCAATGATGTAAAGTCTACATGGTCCCAAGGTCCTTATATTTTTGCAAAATAGACTCGACAGTTGCTCCTGGTACTAAGAATGTTTTTGAGATCACTCCTAAGGAGGAACTTGTGGAGATCAATAATTAAGCTCTGACAGAAAAGGCTTAATTATCTGCTTTTTTCCTGCCCTTAAACACAAGGCACTGGTTCTCCATGTAGACCCTTAAATACAGCCAAAGGTTCCCCAGTTAACCCAGACATAATTATGTTAATTAGACATTCAGAGACTTTTACAAGGAATTCCTTCAATTTCTGGAATCTTCTGGAATGTTCCACGCTGTTTACCGAGGAGTTCATCTTGGTGTGTGTAAACTGGTGACTAAAAATCTGACAGAGTGAACAAAAACTGAAATAAATCTATCTTGTTGCTATTATTTTTAAATAACCTTAAATAAAGTAAATAAAGTAGACAAAAATTGGTTGCATCCATCGGTCACAAGTGTTCATGGATCTGCACCTTGAAAAGTCATGACCAATTGGCCCTGGAGCAGCGCCTCTTGTGGCTACGGAGGCCGATGTGGGAGTGACGGTCCCTGCTGCAGCGGCTGTACTTGAAGGTGGTGTCTGCAGGTGGAGTTTGTTGGCTGTTCTTGCGTCTCACTTTTAGTTCATCTGATGCAAGCTGCAGCTTCTCCTCCCCTGTATGCAGGTTGTGATTTACTTCCTTTCTCCAGTGGGAATGATCCTGGTCAAAGTCTTCCCATCTGTCAACATCCATGTCCAGGGCCTTCATCTTTCTTTTACAGACATCTCTCTTGCCTGTTGCGAGCTCGCCATACAGCAGATCCTTGGGGATCCTACCATCCTGCATCCTGCGGAGGTGTCCTAGCCAGCGAAGGTGACGGTGTGTTAACAGAGTATAGATGCTGGGTGTGGCAGCACGTCTGAGGACCTCATTGTTTGTTATGCGGTCCAACAATTTGATGCCCAGAATCTGCCTCAGGTTGCGCAGGTGGAAACTGTTGAGCCTCCTTTCCTGCCTCGAGTACAGAGTCCATGATTCGCTGCCATATAAGAGGGCACTGAGGACACAGGCTCTGTAGACAGTCATCTTAGTGTTCAGGGTGAGTTTGTCATTATTCCACACCCGATTTAAGAGCCTGGCAAGCGTTGATGTAGTTCGGCCAATCTATCTGCTGATTTTGCAGTCCATGGAGAGGTTGTCGGTCACTACAGAGCCAAGATATTTGAACTCCTTGACCACATCCAGCTGATAGCTATTTATGGTGATGGTTGGCGGGCTTTCAGTGTCTTGGCTCATGATATTCATCTTATTTAGGCTGATTGTCAGTCTGAAGTCCTCACAGGCTTGGGAGAAATGGTCCATAAGATTTTGAAGATGTTCCTCCTTGTGAGCTGTCAAAAGCAGCATCATTGGTGAACAGCATGTCTCTGATGAGAACCTCACGGATCTTGGTCTTTGCCTTCAGTCTGGACAAGCTGTAAAGTTTACCATCTGACCTCGTGTGGAGGTAGAGTCTCCAGTTGATGTTCTGAAGGCATGCTTTAGCATGACTGCAAAGTAGATGCCGAAGAGGGTGAGGGCAAGCATGCACCCCTGCCTGACTCCACACTTTGCGTCAAACTGGATGACTCCCTTCATTCAGTGTGGAATGACTGGATCACGCTCAGAAGCTTTTGTGGACATCCAATCCTTGTGAGGACTTTGAAGAGGCCATCACGGCTCACGAGGTCAAAGGCCTTTGTGAGGTCTATGAATGCTATGTAGAATAACTGCTTCTGTTCTCTGCATTTCTCCTGGAGCTGTCGAAAGGGAGAATATCATGTCAATCGTGGAGTGTTCCCACCTGAAGCCACATTGTGGATATACCATGACAACCAGCTTCTGAAGTCTGTTCAGGACCACATGGGCGAATGCTTTCCCCAACTATGCTCAGCAAGGAGATTCCCCTGCAGTTACTGCAATCACTGTGAACGCCGTTGTTCTTGTACAGGGTGACGATGTTACAGTCTCGCATGTCCTGAGGACCTTCCCACTCCTCCCAGCACTGACAGAGCAGTGCGTACCAGTGTTCAGGGAGTGGTCCCTTTACACTCTTGATGACTTCTGCAGGGATTCCATCCAGCCCTGGTGCTTTTCCTGTGGGCAAGCTGTCTAGGGCTTTGGTGAGCTCCTCCAGGCTTGTCGTCTTGTTTGCGCTCCACAGCTTCCAGTGTGGCATCTGAAATGCTGTTCTTCCTGCCGTACAAGTCCGAGTAATACTCTACCCACCTCTCCATTTGCTTGCTCTTGTCTGTAATGGCTAATCTATCATGTTCAGCAGCAAGTTCTTCACGGCAAGTCCAACGCCGTACTCTCTGGTCTCATCTGCAGCTTTGAAGGTAGAAGTTGAAATCCTTTTCTCGAAGTGAGCCAGTTTCAGCAAGGCGGGTCTCTTGTAGTGCTGTGATATCCACTTGCAGTCTCAGCAGTTCGTTGTTGATCACTGCCGCCTTTTGTGCGTCGCTCATGCCCTGCAGGTCCGTTGATAGTCCGGTGGTCATAGTCCTTACATTCCAGCATCCTACTTTTAGTGTTGGTTTGTTTCTTGTGTTGCTTTTCTTGTCTGGTGCTTGGGTTTTACAGTCCGCTTGTCAGGCTCTTTGCAGCCCTAAGCCCCATGCACCCAGTAAGGCAGGTGAACTGTGGCAGGACAGCACCTTACTGACCGGGGGGCTGCCCAGTTTAAAGCAGGCGGTAGCTATCCAATGAGGCACTATGACCTCTCCCACTGTCAGAAGTGACCCGTGGCGCCTCATTCTACGCCAACGGAGTACTGAGACTTATCACCAGTAACTGTCACATCTCGTGTTGGCTTGACTCTTTGCAGCAGCGCTGGAGTGTCCAGATAGGCATTCTATCTGACTTAACTCGCATAACGTTTTATAAAAATGGAACATGTGCAGTCGGGGAAAATGTGTTTCAAAGTTAGCCGGGGTGGGTGTATGTAAACTTATGGCCAGAACTGTGTGCACACTGGATCCAAAAGCTCCACCCACTTTTCTTCTTGCTGCTCCTTTTACTGCACTTGTGCATTATTATTATTATTTATTATTATTATTATTATTGTTGCTTGTAGGCTCTTTGATTCCTACGTCAAAAAAAACAATCAACTGATCTTTTCAACAAGCAAGAAACAAACAAAGTCAGTCAAAGCATTTAAGCAACAATGAATTATTCTTGAAAAGGCCAAATTTTTGGTCTCATGCCAGTTTGACTGAAAGTACAACGTAAGAATGGAAGACAAACTAGACGGTGCAGCCGCTTGGTCTTTAAGATATTTCTGAGGTGAAAATGTGAGAACTTGGTGCTTACTTGAGGTAATAAAGGTAGAGCACACATGCAGCTCATATCCTCATGATATTAAATCCTTCAGTATCGCAGCACTTCTGCTCACACAGTGGAACAAAACAGACTTTTTTTTACTGTTGACATTATTGTGCAGTAAAACGCACAATAATCTTACAAATCGAACTCTCCTTTAATCAAACTATGACAACAAGTTCAGCCTCCATCATCAGCACCAAATAATATTATCCACAGGTCAGATCATGTCAGGACTGGGAGCATGTGCTGCATCCACCACCTGAGGGAACTGCTTTGAGTCCCGACTCATGACCACAGAGGCAGGCCTGCAGTCCTAAGCGGCGCCTGTGGCCTGGTCCAGTGGCCGAGGTCCTCCGCAATGATCATCCTCGGGAAAACGTGCCATTTGAAAGCATTCTGGGAAACACCAGAATGAGTTGTGCCTCCTGGAAAATGCACCACGTGATTGTAGCGTCACAGCTGACGCTTCATCACGGTGCAAGAAAAAAAAATAAAAAGCCTCATCCAGGTTTGTCCGGTTGATTATTAGCAACAGATGAATGTTTTTCCGTTCATATTTCTGTATTTGATCCTAAGAAATTGACTGGCCTTGGTGGTCACCAGACCGAGGCTTTGGAAATTAAAGAAAGTTACACTCAACACCAGAAGCACACACATGTTGAAAGACAGAGAGAGAGAAGGAAGAAGTGTCTGCTTCCATAACATCCTTTCTGCAGAGTTTCTTTGTGAACATGTTATTTGAATTTTAAATAATAGTTTATTTTTCTGCTTTAGTCCAATTCTGTGTGGAAACCCTCTGTCTCATGAAGCCTATTTACTGTGTACCCAGCTCGACCATCTGCTGCTCGTTCTTTTATTCTTTCATGGCTAAATTTATACTAAATCCTTTCTGCGGGGTTGTGTGGAGGTATGACAGCGTTATTTGGGTGCTGTGAAAGTCAGAAAATAATGCTTTGCTTCTGTGATTTTGTACATTTTTGTGCGCAGAAACGGTCCGTCTCTCTCACCGACAAGCACACCTGCTCCTAATCCATCATCAATCAGTGTCCACTAACCATCCAGCAGGTGGCAGACACAGCTATGGGACATTACACAGGCATGGTGCATCTACTGAGCTCGCCAAATTGTAATGAGATTATCCTCACGATGTGCTGTTTTAATTTGGCGAGTTAGAAGATCCATCCATCCATCCATCTTCAACCGCTTAATCCGGAATCGGGTCGCGGGGGTAGCAGCTTTAGCAAAGAGCCCCAGACTTCCTTTTCCCCGGCAACCTCGGCCAACTCTGACTGGGGGATCCCCAGGTGCTCCCAGGCCAGTGAGGAGATATAATCTCTCCACCTAGTCCTGGGTCTGCCCCTAGGTCTCTTCCCAGTTGGACGTGCCAGGAACACCTCCCTTGGGAGGCGTCCTGGTGGCATCCTAACCAGATGCCCGAACCACCTCAACTGACTCCTTTCCACGCGAAGAAGCAGCGGCTCTACTCCGAGCCCCTCCCGGATGACTGAGCTTCTCACCCTATCTCTAAGGGAGACCCCAGCCACCCTGCGGAGGAAACCCATTTCAGCCGCTTGTACCCGCGACCTCGTTCTTTCGGTCATGACCCAT
>OMMV01179740.1:0-11224 GCA_900302635.1 Chatrabus melanurus
AAAAAAAAAACATTCCAATGTATTTATTATGGCAAGTACAAGTTGGGACAGGACACGTCTGAGGGACCGTCTCGTAGTTATTTGTATTCACCTCAAGCCGGATTGTATTTATTTGTAGTTAGCAGTCAACCAGATTGTACTTATTTGTAGTCTGAGAAACCATGTTGTAGTTAGTCGTACTCAATCCAAGCTAGGTTGTACTTATTTGTAGTTAGGTTTCCGTACAATTTGTAGTTACTTGTAGTTTTCAAATGCCCAATGTGTAGGTACTTAGTCGGTCAAGGACACCAATTTAGTGCAGTCAAGCATGACAGTACAACTAACTACGATCTGGGAAAAAGAGGGTCAACCCCTTTGGGAGATTCAAGCTTAAATCATGAAAGCCACTTGTGAGTAAACGGCAGACACATTCATGTGGATCGTGAATTAGCATACTTAATACCCCAGAACACCATATGGCTACGTGCCATGCCCATAAATGTCAGATGCAGAACATGAGATCAGTGATTGACATCAAGTTCAGCCAAAAACAACAACAAAAAAACAAAAACAAAAAAGGCTCTAATGGTTAACAGTGTACATAGTGGAATTAAGGGAGCTGCTAAAGACAGCAAATGGGATTAAATAACAAGTGCTTTTAATGCAGTTTTGTTTCATCTGAAAGGGTTAGATTCAGTCAATGAAATTAAGGATGTAATTTTTTAAAATGAATTTTAAAAAGTCTTGCCATAACAAAGTGACAGAGAACTGCTGTGGGACCGCAAGAGGTGAGTCTCTGTGACAAACTTGAAAGAAATAACGTATTATAAGTGGTTTTGCAGTGTGAGATGTGCACACAGCCCATCTGACCTTGTGGACATTTGGGGGGGGGGTCTCACTCCCTTCCCATCTCCAGATGTGCAGATCACTCAGAGTGACTTTTGCGATTCTTTCATTTTCCTGTTGTGGGATTATTACAGGAATATCTTTAATGATATTAGGCTCTCTGAATTCTGTTAGAATAATATTACAATTTGAAAACATCAAATTAATTATGATGTGTAATTTATGAGATTTTCAAAGTATAACTTCTTGAACGTAATGAAGAAGTAAGTCCTATATAGGCCCTGAGGCCCATTGGTGCCGGTGCCTATCTCCGGATTCTGTAACATGAAGCGGATGAGAGTCTACAACTCCCCCTGGACGAGACTCCAGTCTGATGCAGGTTACTTCCCCAGCCAAGGCAAATACCCATTTACAGTCAGGTGGACTGAGATAATGCAGATTAAGTGTCTTGTCCAAGGAACAGGTAGTATAAGCGGTCTACATATTGGCAGGCCAGCAACTTAGCCACTGAGCTACCTGCTCTACTTGAAAGTAATATTAATCTACAATAAGATACTGACAATATAGGTATAGATGACATCAAACTAACTGCACGATTCCAACTACAGGTCTCGTAACTTGTGTTCATACCTACATAAAACCTCAAAATATGAGAAAATTTGTGAATGAGGGAAGATCTCTTAAATCACTCGAACATACCATTTACGAACTAATCCATTAATACGAGTGGTTCTTGCATGAGGCCCATTGTGTGTATGTAATCCCAAATACAGCACAAAGTATAATCATGATTGATGTGCCAGAAGGAAAACGGAAAGGGCACATTGTTATAAATACAAGAAAGTGGTCAAAAGTGATGTTTGTACATCTAACACAGCGATTCCCAACCCTGGTCCTCAGGGACCCCCCCTAACCTGCACATTTTCCATCTCACCTTCCTCTGCCAAAAGCTGATTAGCTCCTTCAGGTGTGCTCAGCCAATCAAGAGCTAACAAACACCTGAAGGAGCTAATCAGCTGTTAGCAGAGCAGGGAGAGATAGAAAATGTGCAGGTCAGGAGGTGCAGGGACCCTGAGGACCATGGTTGGAAACCACTGAACAATAGAAAACACCCAAGCAAGTCGATGCTTTTTGTAGCCTCGAGCATCTATTACCTTGCACATAGGAAAACAGTCAAATGTAAGTCCATTTCTTCGATTGTCTTAAGTATGTTGGCCATGAGATTGGTCGGTGCAGCTAACCACATATCTATAACTTCCGACCCTAATTTCATAAGGTTGAAATATAAGGCAAGTACGCTGGAAACAAAACAAGAAACAGAGATGCTGCGGTTTAGTTAAACAGCGCCAACTCTAAGAATATAAAAATAATGATGACATGTTCCCTATTAATGAAAATACCAGTTTGTTTATTTCAAGTTTTTTTCAATTATTTGAGCACTTTTGTGACATTATGTTTCTTGCATAACTAAAAAATGACGTTCCGAACACGACCGCACCACTGTGTTTACACGTTCCAGTAAGCATACAACAACTTAATGATATTAAGTTTGCTTTCTCTTTCATCTCAAGACTTATGACCTACAACCGCCCAAAAAAAAGAAGTTTAAAAGAAAATTGTCTGCAGGCTTCTCCAGAAGACATTCTTCAGCAGCACCCCTGTCTGTGTGCCTGTCTGATTATCTTGTTTGCTCTCAGCATTTCTGCTATCTGTATTAAAAAGAATTAATGTGCTGCTTTTTCAAATACAAAACTAGTGTTGCAGGCGTCTGAAGCACATTCAGGATTCATCTGAATTTCAATAAGAAATTCTATCGCCGGAGGTGGCATTAATGGCATATTAGTTTCTTGTGACAATACATACTCACACACGAAGACCTCAGAGGGACACTTTCCCCCATTTATGTTATCATACATTGGTGACACTGAGTGACACTGAAGTCTTTGAAGACATTAGAAATCTCATTTCAAAAATGAAAAAGGTGTAAATCAGTTGTTTTTGTTCTCCCTTTCAGCATGACAAGTGACGTTTTGATCCAGACCTCTAAGTTTAAATCTATTTAGGTGCTTGGATCAGTGGGATAACGCAGAGGGCCTTTATTTACTAAGATCCCATATAACAAGCAGTAAATTACGTGGGCTTTCCAAACTTTTGCGCGTTGGGTTTGTGAACGTTTTGCGGGTGATTTACTAAGAAAAATTGTGCACATGACAGCAGGTGGTAATGTATGCAGCATGACAGCAGTATGTTAATGGCTGTAAGCGCAAAATGAAATTCAATCAGCCACTTGCAGGTATGAGCACAACAAGACAAACACATACATTTTAACTGAAAACATTTATAATATTAATATCTATTTAATATGAAAATGGTTTGTCTGCTCTTTCACGGGAGATGCGAGGTGTGTGGCACAAGCCCGGATTCAGCACCGCAGCTGTGAAAAGCACCCGCCCACACGATTAAAGATGATTTTATTGATTTAAGTCACCCTGCTGTAAACAGACTCAGCGTGCATGTCTTGTGTGTGAATACTGCGGCGAGCTAAGATATCCTGAATAAATATATTTATTATTATCATTATTAATATTATTATTAATCTGTTGGTATAAGGCGATGATCTTTAAATGCGTGTTCCCGCGATGGAGGTGTTTTTCACGGCATGTGAACTGACTCCAGTGTTAATATAAACGTGAAGAGAATAGTTATAGGCTTCTGTGGGTGTGGTTGGAGAAACTGATATAGAATGATATTGAATTAGAATCATTCGAATACGTTTTATATGTAGGCGGCCGTCCACGGAGCTGTCCACGGTCCTGACCACAGACTGTTGTGCTGACTGCTGTCAGCTTTTGTGCGTTGTGCACAGGGGCTGCGCCAGACAGACACGCACAGGACTTTCTACTTATATTTCTATTACATAGAAAGACATGATAAATGTCAGATTGAATTTTATTTCAACAGTGGATGTTTCATTTCGTTAAAAATAGGCCACTATAAATTAATGTTTAATCGTGGTGTTGTCTGTGTAAAAGAAGATTATTGAGTGAAAATAAAGAAATGCAAACCCAAACAGCTCACAGGGAATGACTTTGAATCAGATTTATTTGTGTCTGCATTGCTCGTGCAACACTGGGTAGGT
The DNA here is from genome assembly GCA_900302635.1 of Chatrabus melanurus. Lineage (NCBI taxonomy): Eukaryota > Metazoa > Chordata > Actinopteri > Batrachoidiformes > Batrachoididae > Chatrabus > Chatrabus melanurus. The sequence continues at coordinate 3,965 of OMMV01179740.1, forward strand.
TAGCACCAAGTTTTCAAATATGCTAAATTACAGACACAATTTCAGCCCCTGAAATTGCTTTTAGCCTTGATAAATCATGTTGTGTGTGCAAGCTACACCTATTTGCATGTTCAACACCCACAGTTTTGCGCACTCAGGTGGACACACCCCAAATTGCATATTCATGAAATGCAAACGTGTTAAATGGACAACATGCGCGATGACAAAGACGGAATCCTCAGTGCACACTGTTAGTAAATTAACATGCACAATTTTTTACAGGAGTTATGGTGATTGTGCACGTTTTTACACACAAACCTTTAGTAAATCAGGCCCAGAGTGAGGTGTGTGAAGCTTACCTTGCACAATGAGGTAGACCTGTGAGGTCTTGGGCTGCTGTTTAGTCTGTATGGAGCAGGTGTAGGACCCTTCATCATACACATCCACCTTCAACGAAACAAACAGAACATTGTTATTTTTCATTGTGACAACAGGAAACAGCTCTTGCAAGATTTGGTAATTGGGTTGAGTCATATTTATCTATCCATCTGGCTGGTTTTCCGACAGATAGGCAGGTAGGTAGGTCACTAGGTAGGTAGGTTGGTACAATGGTTCATGGTACAATTAAGCAATTAACATCCAATCATGCATCCAATACTGAACAGGCCCAGTTGATTCTGATTTCATATCATGAGGGCAAAAGGACCAATGTGTCACACAGGCCTTTCCAGCACCATCACCAAAACACCAAATGAGGGCAAATCTGTTGGAAAAATGGTGTTCCATCCTTCCAGTGGAATTCTAGAGACTTATAGAATCAATGTTAAGGCACATTGAAGCTGTTCTGGTGGCATGTGGTGGCCCAACACCGTACTAAAACAATTAATGTTGTTTTTTTTTCTTTTAATTGCCATCCATTTGTGGACGGATAGATGGACGAATGGATGGATGCATTAAATCCATTTTTAGATGCATCAATTTTGCTTTTTTTTTTTTTTTACAATTTGCTATTGTCCAATCCAGTGGACTACACTGAGGTCAACATTACCTTCTGTATGCGCAGGCTGTACTCCAGCTGTCCTTTAGTGACCAGATCTACTCTGGGGTCCAGAGACCACTTGTCCTGACCAGCAAATATGATGTTGGATCGATTGAGCCAGGCCACCTTGGAGACTTTGTCATCAACGTAACACCTGGGAGGTAAAATGAAAATACATAAGTTGTGGAGAAGGAAATACGTATAGAACATTTGGACTTTTAATTCGGGAGAAAACAAAATAAAAGAAAGTGTGTTTAACTTCCTTCAGTTAAGAGGAGTTAGCTCTATACAATTATTACTCTTGACTCATAGCTCTTACTCTCTTCTCTCTTGCAGTTTCCCTTTACCCCCGTGTCTAATTCAGTTTTGTTGTCGACTAAACCTCCTTTCTCCTCTCTGATAAACACATCTCCTTCAACACTGAGCTGATTCCTCTGGATGAAAAAGGACACCGGTATCCTTTTGTTTACTTCATGTTGCACACTGTCAGGGTATTACGCCAAGTAAGTTCGCGCTGACATCGCGGACGGGAGGGAAGAGAGCAGGGCGTCTGTCTAATGAATAAATGTAAATGTGAGAAGACGTCGGAATCAATGAGAAAGGATATCAGCTGTAATTCAACCCGACAGTGGATGCGTCTCACATGCAAATTCCAGCGACTCCCCGAGCCTTGGCTGTTCACTCTGCTTTGGAGTGTGCTGGGATACAAGAGAGTAGATTAGTGAAGCAGTGGAGAGAGGTTGTTTTTGGCAGGTGACCCAACTACTGCACAAAAGTGTTGGTACAGTCACCCCAATCTGTTACCCAGTGGGAGCTGGATGTCAGATTTGTCGAGGGCTTGTCCTCACACCTCGACTCTCTGTTGATGCCTGTTCCCTTCGCTGGAGCCTAGAAGATGTACCATGTTTACTGACTCACTTTGAAACGCACCTTTGACTTTCCTCACTTTAAAGTGTTTATCCTGTTTTGTTTCCAACATCTTCTGGGCACTAATTTACATTATGTTCTGTTCCAAAGCATCTTACACTGTGCTATTTCACCTTATGTTATTCAAATAATCCTCAAGACTGCGGAGGTTCTTAGAAGAATCTAATCTGTGATGTCAGAAAGATCTGAGCCACTAAATTAGAGGGTGACCCATACAATTCTTGTCCATCATAGATAATTAAGAGTCCTTTCTTCCGCCCGGCACAAAGCAGTGCACAGCACAATGCAAGTGTCATTCCTGGTTTCCACCCGATGCAGTTGTGATTTTCACACCCACTGCCCACATTGCATAAATAGCAAGTACAATTGCGCTTTATCTGTGTGCCCACTAAAATGAGAACCCCAAAGCAATCTCCATATCACAGTTAGTAGACATCCAGGCCTACCTACTGGACAAAGTTGAATCAAATTCTGATGAGGGCACATGGAGAATTTTGACCTCCTAACACACCAAATTTCACTTTTGCACTGACTACAGCACCACTTATACTCTTGCGCCAGAGAAGCCTATAACTTCATCAGAGTTGTCATGGGTGCCTTGTTGGCTACTGTTTGTATTTCTTAATAATTGATGTGAATGAAGTCCAAGACATATTCAGTAACTTGGAAATGTTCATGTTTTCATCCTGCATCTAAAGAAAACTGGCTCGAAAAGTGGTGATTTCTTTGTGTTATATTAAAGGGTGATGCAACCCATCATTTTGGCTTTGATATTTTTATTTCATTTATATCAAGTTGTAGAGATTTGTTTTCAGGTTGAGTTCAAAGAGGATAATTTTAGAAATTTTGATATAGAGAAGCAAGATTTTCTTTTCAAAATGCTGTAAAGAAATTTAAATGTGTAAAAGCCCAAGAGGGTGAATACTTTTTCCAGGCACTGTATAGTAGATTGACCGGTGTGAAACTGAATGTGGGCTGTCGTCAGTCAGCGCATTGATATTTTTGCATGTTACAACTGAATTTTGGTTGATGCTCATTTCTCATCCCAGAATCACTGACTCTTCTATTACCCCTATAAAAAAACCCCAAAGGGTCCCAGGACCTGAAAACTTGGATTTTTCCTTTTGATCTACATATCTTTGAATTTCTTGACTTTCAGGCAAATCCAAGGCCATCATATATCACCCTCTGCCTGACTGAGAAAAACTGGTTTTTAAGTGCATTTACATGCCGCTGCATTCAGACATGCTTTACATAAGCAGGTTCAAGATGCACGTACACCCTGTATACACAATGAAATTTGAACTAAAAACAACCATTAAACGAAATCACAGTAAACACTCATGGAGCAATACAAAACACCTTACTGCTTCACCTCAGGGAGCTTTGGTGGCCGCTATCTGCTGGCATGGTCTGACAGGTTGGCACAGATCCAACTTGCCAGAAAACCTCCCACTTGAATCCGCTTTCTAAATAGCAGTGTGCTGTGTGCCTGGTGCGCCTTGGCTCTTAAAGGGGATGACAGATGACACTCTGTTTGGTTTATTTAATGTTATGCTCAAAATATGCCCATGACTAATCCAAAGGATAAACCCAACACCTTTGTTCCCTGTGTTCTAGTTTGAAATCAGACTTCACGACACATAAATAGGAATGTGAAGCTGGACACGCCCCAAATCCACTCGCACCATGCGTCTTCAACCATGCGCCACAGATTGTCAAGATAGGGCCCTGATCATTGTTCAAACATTGGATAGAATCGGATTATGAAAAGAGAAATTTCCCTTTCAAAGTGGCATTTCCCTTTGAGAGAAAAAATTTCCACCATGGATGAGATATACTGGTTGTAAACACTTTTGTCCCATCCTTATTATTATTATTATTACTTTTTACTTATTTATCACATTTAATTGGGTAATATATGCCTTTCTTAGTAAGCTAATATACATCAGTGGTCTTAAAACCATAAAGTCTGTATCAAAAAATAACCCTGAGACACGAATGTGTCAAATATTTTCCAGGTTTCTAAGAAAGAACCTGTTTCTGTGCCTGTTGCTTTAAATGAAAAGGAGCTGGTGCTGGCCACACCCACTCTCCCTTCAGAGAGAGAAATGACTGTCCATTTCCCTCACAATAGAGCACATAGGCACATAGCACAGATTGTAGACTAGCTAAGTGGGCGTATCTCACAGGGCAAGCATTAATCCAGATGTGGATTTCCGGAACATACATCACAGACTTCTGAAACAAGTCGTTTCAGGCCTACAATTTGGTGAGAGCAAGAGAGTTTCTATGTGCAAAGAGATAGGATTGTAGGATTTTAAAGTGGTTTAACATAAAAACAATTATATTTAACTGAAAAAGGAAAATAAAACTACATTTTCCAACATATAACCCTTTCATTGTCTGTGATGTCAATTCAACATGTAAACTTAAGACAAAGCCAACACGAGTACACACAAAACACGAGTGAAAATACAATTTCATTTATTAAAGAAAAAATGTATCCAACACTCGTGTGAAAAAGTAACTGCCTCCTAAATGCCATAACCTAAATGTTAAATGGAAACTGGCCATTTTAGGTTACACAGGCTACACCGAAACCTCTTTGTTTCTTTTGACCTATTCAGAACTGGAATTTTTGTGTGTCAGATTGTTGACTTGTTGCATAATCTATCTGAGCTTGAGTTTTAAATCACTCACTAATGAGCTGACTTTCTTCTTCAGAATGTTGTGCTAGAGATCAGAGTTCATGGTACCCTCAGTTACTTTGACCTATTCAGAAGTGGACTTGATCTTGTGCAGTGGATTGTTGTCTTGCTGCATAACCAAACTGAGACAGAGCTTCAGATCACTTTCTTCCTCAGAATGTTGTGCCAGAAATTGGAGTCCATCATATAATCAGTGATGCAAGATGCCCGAGGCTTGAAAAAGCAATGCATGACCACACCATCACAAGACCACCACCATGTTGAACTGGCGCTATGTCACTGATATTGTCCAATGCTTTATCAGCTTCACTCTTGATGTAATAGAACCAGTTCTGCCACTCTCTTCTCTCTCCGCAGAATATTATCCTACATAGTTTCGGACTCGACAAGTTATTTTTTGACAAATATAAATGTCCTTTTGTTCCTCTTTGCAACTGATCATTTTTACATTTCCATTCAACTTTTCCATGTCACCATTTGGAACCGTCTCAGGTCCTGGATGGCAACCAACAAAGCAGACAACCGGTCCATCCCCACCTCTCAAAAGTAGCCATCTATCTGTCACAGCCGGGTGAAATGTAGGCAACCCCTTGATCTTCTGCAGCCGTCGGGGTCCTCAACACTGAGGCACCTGTGTGCTGGATCATACCCAGAGAAACGCGCCACATGGCCAAAATCTTGTAGCTGACGTTTCCTCACAATGCAAGTGATACTCCTCATCTGAGTCTCTAAGTAACCATTCCTTTGACACAAAGTCATTCCAGTGGTACCCAAGCATCCCCCGAAGAGACCTGGTACCAAAGACATCCAATTGTCGCCTTAGGTCACTGGTTAACGTCCAAGTGTACAACCATACAGTAAGACAGAACTCTTGTTATTCGATGAAACAGGAGTTGTGTGGGGCATACCTCTGCACACACACCTGCACACATTCAACTCTGTACACATTAAAAAAAAATTATTTGCTTGTTGCAACATCAGAAATGTATACACACATGGGTCGTGTGAGTCTGTGTGAGTCATACCAATGATATGTTCAGACAGGTTATAAATTGGCAAATGATTATGAACGCCACAGGAGAATCTGTTATCTGCTTTGTAAGAGCACATGGTTATGTGTGTTAATGATTATGGTTGGTTTAATTGTGGAACATTTGGCATACTCGATAAGAGCTGTTCGGCATCTGCAAGGTATTTTCTCTCCAAGTCTTTCATTGGAAAAATATGAATTTTGTTGCGATTTCTCAGATCTCTCAGCTACTAACTAATATGTGACACTGACTGAAAGACTGCATTCAAGACTTTCATTTGCTATAGTGTATGGGCCAAGAAGGGTAATAACTACCACTTGGGGGGGGGCAAATGCGAACTATATTTTTCTGAAAGCTATATATCTCGAATTCATTTTAGCATGATAGTATACAAATAATGAATGTTTATGAGTCCAATGGTAAGAATATTTTCATGAGGTGAAAGATGGAATGCGTTCCATTCAATGAGGCATCAGCCTCGTAGAATGGAACGCATTCCATCTTTCCAACAGGAAGCCGCGGGCAGCGGGACACAGGCGGCGCTCTGTCCGTGCAGCAGTTCACTTCGCCCGGCATGCAACTCACCCGTGCACTGCTGAGGCCTGCAGTGGAGCGAAGCGAACAATCGTGGGAGGAACTTGTCCAATTCTTTGTCTGACAGTGCTTCTAAGACCGTTAAAGATGTCCCCGCAAACCCTGCGTGAGCTTCTAATCGGACGCATTTTTACGAACTGGTAGCGGATAGTCGAAAAACGCACGGTACGTTACATCATCGTGCAATAGTCCGAAATGGATAGTCCCAAAATACATGGTGCACTGGGGCACTGCCCCATCATGCAATGGGGCAAATAATGAATGTCACGTGACATATAATCCACCAATCAAATGACAAGGATTTATTTAGGTGTCATATAACAATCAATATCGTGTAGCTTCTTGATTTTATAGCCTTTCAAACCAACGCCCTATTGACCAAAATTTCAAATTTCTGAAATATCCTTGTTTTTTTTTGCATGTAAACATATAAATGCCAAATACAACATAAGACAGAATTCTAATCATACAAAATATCATGGCTGTTGTTGAAGCATATGCAAGATTGTCTAGTTGTCTAGTTAAGTGACAACTGTTTTAAATGATTTCACTCATTGTATTCAATATGAAGGAAAAAACCTCTAAAACTATGTTCTGAATTGATGAATTGTTTTATTTCAACCATTTTCAGAGTAGAAATAATTATTTCCTCAAATGTTGAAAAGGTCAAAATAAATGTTTTTGTCATCTCCTTAATTGTCTGATTTGCATTTTGTTGAAACAAAAATTACAATCCCTCATCATACATGGTATTTAAGACTGTAAAAGACATCTTGGGAAAACATTGGAAGGATGCATTTGGTATATTTTTAGCCGCCATCTTGGATATTAGCAGCCATATTGGATTTAGTATTTTTTTGTGTGTGTGTAAAATTGAACATCAAATATGATATTTAGTATGCGATTAGAATATTTCGTATTCTACTTAGCATTTATATGTGTTTAAAGGCAAAAATGTTATTTCATAAACATAAAATTT
>OMMV01179748.1:5497-22836 GCA_900302635.1 Chatrabus melanurus
CGCCTCCTGTCTCATAGTCTCTCTCTCTCTACAATATCACGCCATCCCTTCCGGAGGGCCTGTTTCCTTATGCCTGGGTCTCTGTGTGTGTGTGTGTGTGTGTGTGTGTGTGTGTTTTGTGGTAAAACAGCATTTGTTTTAGGTGTACTCTGGAACTTTCCAAACTAACAAGGTTACATTTAGTCAGTTTTTTCCCCTCATCGTTTTATTGTCAAGTGTACATCGAAAAATCAGGAAAGTTTTTCTGTTGTTCTTTTTCTGTTCATTTTTTTTCTTTTGCGAAATGAGATTTTTAATTTGATGAGTGAATAATTTGCTCAATGCAATCGAAAAAAAAATGTCATAGTAATCAGTCCCCCAGGGCCAAGTCGAGTTTAAACCCTTCAAATGTAAATTAGTGAGTCTGGCAAGAATTTTTAACACTAAAACTCACAAACAAATCCACAGAGAAACTTCCTTTTTTTGCATAATGGTGAAAATTGGTGTGAAGATGAACTGATTACAATTTGGTATATGTGATCAAACTCAATCATGAGATGTTTATACATTATTTGTTGCCATTGGTTACCGTGTTATCACGCAGGCATGTAATCCCATGCTGCCACCTAGGTGGAAATCCTGATGACATCACTGTGTGATAAGACGTTCAAAATGTGTCACAGATGCAGTGGATATAGAAAGTCTACACACCCTTGGGCTTTTAAACATTTTGATTTCTGTATGCCATTTTGAAAGAAAAAAAAATAATTCAGGCTTCTCTATATTAAAATTTCTAAAAATTATCCTTTTTAAACTCAAATCGACTGAATCTGTCTTGGACTTCATTCACATCAATCATTAAGAAATACAAACAGTATGGTACTCTATGATACATCTGTCTGGAGTGGGCAGTCCTCAAAAACTGAGTGACTGTGCAAGAAGGAGAAGCCACCAATACCTTCATAACAACTCTGAAGGAGTTACATTCTTCTCTGGATGCGTTTGGAGAAATTGGGAATAGTGCAGCTTTTGTCTGTTGCATCACCAGTAACAGCATCACAGTGGAGTGGAACAGAGAAGGACGTCCATACCAGGAAATGGATCAAATCGATGCTTGAGTCTCCCATGTGCCTTCTGGCAAACTGCAGCTGAATTTTCAAGTCTTCTTTTTTCAGAATATTGTTCTCTCTGCCATTCCATCGTGATTTTGTGCAACTATTGGTGCAAAATACATAATTTGCACTATTCCCAGTTTCTCCAATCAGAGCCAGCAAACAATTGAGCTTATTCGGAGTTGTCACAGGTGTCTTGGTGGCTTCCCTCACTCGTCTCCTTCTTGCGCAGTCACTCAGTTTTTGAGAACTGCCTACTTGACACAGGTTTACCATAGAGTACCATACTGTTTGTATTTCTTAATTATTGATATGAATGAAGTCTAAGACGTATTCAGTAACTTGAGCATATTCATGTATCCATCCTCTGACTTGTCTAAATAATACTGGCTGTAAAAGTCATGATTTACTTGTTATACTAAAGGGTGCCTTGACTTATGCAACCCAATATTTTGGCTTTGATATTTCTATTTAATTTATGTCATGTTGCAGAGATTTGTTTTCGGTTTGAGTTTAAAGAGGATATTTTTAGAAATTTTAAAATAGAGAAGCCAGAATTCTTTTTCTTTTTTTTCTCTCAAAATCGCATACAGAAATTAAAATGTGTAAAAGCCCAAGGGTGTGGAGACTTTCTATATCTACTGTAAATCTCCGGCTGAAATTTATTCACAAGTGTGAAGCGCCTTGGGGCGACTATGTTGTGATTTGGCGCTATATAAATAAATTGAATTGAAGTGTGCAACAATGATTCATATTACAATGCACTGCAGATCACACCCTTGTGTGTGATCAATGATAAAAAAATAAAATAAAAAATGAACACTGCATTTTTATTTATTTTGCAAGGTGCCTAAAACGTTTGCACAGTGCTGCAAATGGCCCCATGTTCTTGACAAGCCGTTTGACATTGTTCTAATGTTAAACATAGAATAATTGGTCCAAACCAGCAGGTGGCGAATCTGTTGATAGGGAAAAGAAAGCTGTAAGTCGTTCCAGCAGGCATGAGGATTTTTTTTTTTTTTAATTCCCTTTTTGCAATAAAGCAGAAGAGCCTGAACAGTTAGTTGTCGACATCATAACAGTTACTTTTGCAAACCTTGTTTAGATACAGAGCACACAGCCTATCTGAGCATATGGTCACCCAGGCCAGCTTCCCTCTTACCATCTCCAGACAAATTCATTTCTTGGAGTTGCTGCAGGTCGGACCACGGCACAGCTGCGTCTACCAACTGCAGCGTTTTCAAACTCTCAGCACCATGAATCATTCAGTTTGGCAAAATGTCCAGCATGGCTAGATTCGCTGCAGATGATGAAGTACGTAATCATCTTTTACCCTCATTAATGAAGACACAGAACAGAATGCACTTTTTATGATGACACGTAAGCAAAACTATGCATTTCTGTCAATGCAGACCAAATCAAAACTAATGATCATATCACTGTTCTTCTCTCCCCTGCCCAACTTCTGGCTTGTCATGCACTGCTTATACGGACATCCACGCAGGCTCAGGTCAGTGCTGTTCATTCTGTACATATGCTCTGCTTTAGATAATGAAGACAAAATGCATGCCAGCTCTTTCCAAGTCACATCCTCTCCTGTGACCCCGCACTGCTTTTTCTGGGTCGAGATCAAGAACAATAGTTTGATGGCGGAGAGGTGCTACGTGAAAAGGAAAAGCGCATGCGAGTTGGAAACGGTGCTTCGTCATTTCTCGAGCCTTTGCAGATAGTCGGCAGAGAGTTTGTTGAAAGGAATTGCACTGGGTGATGTCGGTCAGATGTCATTTCTATTTAAGATGCACGTAAAACTGGGGGAAAACAGGAGAAGCATAATGAACGCAGTGAGTGTCAGCTGTGTGGGTTCCTCTCCGCTCTGTCATGCATACTTGAGAATAAATCGAGTGCATTTCAGTTTCATCCGTGCTCCCTGTTGTGGCACTTAACCTGCAAACTATTGATTTAATATCCGTCTAGACACCTTATGCGCTGTAACCATGTGTGGCCACAGCTATTCCTCACCTGGCAAATTGCTTCGAGTGCTCAATAACTAGCTTATTTATGGTAGGAAATGGACAGAATGTTGTCTTTCTGATGAAGGAAAGGAGCTGTTTTAGCAGGAGATCGTGCTCGTCCTGCGGCAGTGGAGAAAAGTGGTTGCAGAACGTCTGCCAGTTTACCCAGCAGGGGCATCTGCAGGGACAGATGGGAGATGATGAGAGTGTGTAATAGGCGTCTGCGTGGCCCGTAGGGGAGGGAATACTCGACGCTCATTCCCTCTCTCTGGCAGGAGCGTACACATGCACCACAACCTGTCATAGGTTTTTGGGTTTTTTTTGGTTTGGTTTATTTTTTTTTCCCCTGGAAAAATGTTCCTCCAGAGAACACCTTTTAACGTGGCAGACTGTTACATAGATTGAAAGTAAACATGTGGTTAGACGAGCGTGAATACCATCGCACCGGTTGTTCCCCAGGTCCCAGCAACACTGCATTACGGAGGGAGGAAACGGGCGCAATATTCAACAAATACAACCTTTATCATCATCGCATATTACCATGGTCACTATTGTTTTACACATTTCATGTGTTTTTCCTTCCATATCACACATTATGATTGTGCCTTTACAGGTGAGTTCTGTGTTCAAAGACCGATACACTTTATTGAAGAGCACGCCATGTGCTTTGAGGTGTCAATCACAGACTGTGTATGTACTGGGCAAACCCTCCGCCACGTCGCCCATAGAGCTGGTCTGAAGCGCAAACGGGCCGGTTCCAAATACCGCTATCTTGGCCGTGCCTGACTCCGCCTTACTCCCAGCCAAGCCATAAATGGGTAAAGAGGTGGAGCGTGGGCAAGACCGGCGTGACCTGGACGGGACGAATGAAGCCCAAACACGCCCCGATCAAAGCTAACAGATTAACCTTGGTTCTGTTGCAGATTTTTTTTTTTTTCATAATGCTTGACTTAGGTGCAGGTATTAAAAGTTATGTCTTGAATATTGCCTCAGTAACTGTGGCGTAACAGTGACGATAACCTCGCTAAGCTCTCGATGCCTGCTAATTTGTGCTAATGGCGCTAAGTATCTATCGCTAACGCTCGGTCTGATATGCAGTGAATCCATACATTAATATGCTTATTCAACACTGGATTAACGTCTCAAGATACGTAAAGCTTCGACTGATATTTACTAAAAGTAATATAACAAATCCAATTGTTTTCTAATATTTTATTCATGAGACCAGTCGTGAGGAATACATGTGAACAAACTAGACCTTGTGACATTAGTCTTCACGACAATACATCTTGTTAACTGTCGGGAATTCCTCGTCCAAACCTTCCAAGTTAACATCCATAAAATCGTCCTCCATGAGTTTTTCAGAAATATAATGTCGAATTCATCAAGGCTTCTGACATATTTTGTGAAAAATACTTGAGACAAACTTACAGGCATCTGCTTCATCCGCTTGGCAAATGTTTATTGCGAATACGCCGTCGCGCCGGTCTGCAATCGTGTCAAACGGCAATCATTATTGCCGCCGCTATCGGACGGGGTGAGCCGTCTGGTATTCGCACCAGGAACCAACGGTTACAGGCAGGCCTCGTCCAGTCATGATACGGCGGAATATCAGACCAGTGTTGAATAACATACTTTAACTAATACTGAAAGTTCATTCCGTGGAAATACTGGAGCGCAGACTTCTTTGATGGTCTGTTACATACAATTAACTGCACAGCAAGCTATATTATGTCAGATATTTGTAATAAAATTAAAAAAAGCTCAGAAAGGACAAACACAGTCAAGTCCACAGCAGCTAGCAACCACTGCAACCAAATGAGCTGCAGACACCAAAAACGGTTCTTTGTTCCAGGTTGTAAGCGTACTTATTTCTGCTGTAAAGTTGTAGATTTTTAACATGGGCTTCTGTGAGGAGTGACTTACTTTTGGAGCCAGCCTCAAGTGGCCATTCAAGGAACTGCAAGGTTTGCCACTTCCATGCTCGCTTCATATCTCAGCAGTGGAGGTTGGGGCTTGGTGTCAATCTGTGAAAGTAGAATGTACACCATATCTTCCTGATTTTGACCTCAATGGGCCCTATCTTGATGACCTATAGTGGACGGTCTAAAGCGCATTCGCGTAAGTGCATTTGGGGCGTGTCCAACTACACATAGATATTTACTGGGCAAATAATATGAGCACAAAATAAGGGTGCCAAGGGGTTTGTAGTTAGTCTCCTTATCATGGGTGTGTTTTGGGGCGTAACATGAATTAGTGTCATCTGTCATCCCCTTTTAGTTGTGTCCACTGGAACCTGGTATATTGCAATTTACATTGTGGACTCAGTGGGTGATGGAAGTGAGAGGTTTTCTGGTGAGGGAAGGGATCTCTGCTCAAAGCGTCAAAGCACACAGCAGATCATTTACGGGAGCAGTGTCCACCACAGCTCCCTGAGGTGCAGCAATTGTGTGCCTTGGCAACACCTCCATATTCGTCCACTCGATTTCCTCTATATCCCATCTGGCACATGGGATTAACATTATCAGTGCAGCTGTTTTGACAGCTGCAGATAAGTGAAAAATATTTCAAATAGTGATACAAGCATGAAAGTTGGCATCGATACTCTCTATAGGTAACTCTCAAATTTGCCCTATTGGCCACTTGAAAATCCAAGATGGCTTCTGGACAAATTTAAAATCCTCCTGTCACATTGAAACATATACCATATTATTTGCCTGATCATAAAGATTCTAAAAAGGTATAGTTTGGACTATGTATGACTAAATGTTATGGGGTTATGGGGCAAAAACAGCAAATATTGTGACAAAGGTCAATTTCAGTTTGTACAGGGGTCAAAAATTAAACGTTGCTCCAATTTTGGAACAAAGTGGTGGTAAAAGTGGTAAAACACTGTTTTTATAGTGAGCTTGTGTGTGTGTGTGTGTGTGTGTGTGTGTGCGTGTGTGCGTGTGTGCGTGCGTGCGTGCGTGCGTGCGTGCGTGCGTGCGTGCGTGTGTGTGTGTGTGCATGACATGATTTGTATGCATCTTCACCAGGTTCAGGCTTTATGCTCTCCTTGCTGTCTGCATTTACCTGTATGTGTGCCTTTGTGTGTCTCTGCATGCACGTACAGGTGTATGAAGCCAAGTCGTGCCACAGCGAATGCCACCAGTATGAGTGGAGGACTGAGCCCTGGTCTATTTGTACCATCAACACAGTGGACGAGCTGCCAGCCTGCGGGGAGGGAGTCCAAAGCCGCAAAACCAGGTCAGTGAGCAGTTAAGGCTTGGCTGCAAGGCAAAGCATCATGTAGAGGGAGGGGAAGATTGTCATGAGTCCCAGAGCTAGAACCCACTCTGGTCTTGACACTCAGATTCACAGGGGAAAATAAACGGTCAACACAGCCACTGCCTAATGAGTGAGGCTGATTTTTTTTTTTTTTTCCAGTGCATTTTTAGTAGCACTAAAAGTAGCTGCTGAGGAACTCTATTAACCACTTCTGCGGGCAGTAAGTGTAGCTGCAAGGTATTGAATTTTGCACCAATAAATAACCTGGGCAACTGTGTCAAAAGTAATTGAAACAATCTGGTTCAACACAATGTCGAGCTTTACAGCCCCAAATCTGAAAAAGTAGGGACAATATGGAAGATGCAAAATTAAAAATCTGTCATGGGTGTCTTGGTGGCTTCCCTCACTAGTCTCCTTCCAGCGTGGTCACTCGATTTTTAAGAACTGCCTCCTTGACACAGATTTACCATACAGTACCGTTTTGGACTTCATTTACATCAACCATTAAGAAATACAGACATATTCAGTGACTTGGAAATGTTCATGTATCCAATTCCTGACTTGTCAAGAAAACTGGCTGAAAAAGTGATGATTTACCGTAATTGTTATATTTAAAATAAATTTCACCCATCCCAACTTTTTTTTGGAATGTATTGCAAGCCTTAAATGCAGGAATGGATGTATATTAACAAATGAAATGAAGTTGACCAGACAAAACATGAAATATCTTTGGTTCATACTGTCTGCAATGTAATTGAAGTCAAAGTAAATCTAAGGATCACTGCAGGGGTTTTTTGGTTTTTTGGTTTTTTTTTTCATTTTCCATACCAGCCCAACCTTTTTTGTTTTGGGGTTGTAATTATGATGTAAAGATGCACGAAACAGAGATATGAAATATGCCATTGCATATTCACAGAGGACCTAGTTTCTTTATTTTGGAAATTTAAATAGAAAATTTTGCAAACCCTCACAACCCAGACATCAGAAAATATCATGAAAACATAATTTTTTTTTGATATTTTCAAAGCAACGAACATGGTTTTACAACTATATGTGAACTACCCATGGGCCGGTTTCTGGTTTCATGGTATACCATAATTTGAACGTCACAATGTTCCAAATGTGGCAATTTCACCAATTCACCTAACTTGCATGTCTTAAGTGGGAGGAAGCCGGAGCACCCGGAGGGAACCCATGCAAATATGCGGAGAACATGCAAACTCCACACAGAAAGGACCACGTCGGAAGCGAAACTGGGACCTTCTCGCTGTGAGGCAACAGTGCTAACCACTAAGCCACCGTGCTTCCCTCAAAACAATTGAACATGGATCAATCTAAAACCTGTGCATTATGGCTGAAGAAGTTTGGGAAGTTTTCTTTTATCAGAAAACACAGACAAGCACCCAAGGTGCAAAACATATTTTCAAAACGCCATGGCTATTGACAGGATCATCCTGTCAATAAGGAATTTTTTGCACTATTGACAGGATCACTTTAATTGTTGGCAACCAATCAGAAGCCAATAAATGCAACCAATCAGAGCACACCTTGCTTGCTTGTGTGTTGTATTCTGCCAGGCCGCATTTTATGCTATATCATTCCTCACTTTTTGGACGCAGGCCTCCAAGATGATTTTATGGAGGGGGGTTTTTTTTGGGGCATTTTCAGCCAAAATTGTATATTTTGGGCTCCTGTGCCATGATATTAAGGCAATATGACCTGAAATTTGATATGGGGGTAGATTGGAAGCACACGCTTGGGAGTTTTTGGCTTTTTTGGCGGGAAATCCCATATGTATGGGAAGCCCTGATTGGATGATACTGTTCGTGTCAAGAAGGAATTTTTTTGCACTATTGACAGGATCATCCTCCGCCTTTTCAAAAAGCAGCTGCAAAAGCAGCAAATCCGTTGAACATGACTATGGACATGAAGGAACACCATCCATGTCTATTTGTCAAATCTAAGACTATTATTTTTTCAAGAACTCCGTAGGGAGCTGCATTGGCTACATATGTTAAAATGAATACTCTAGGCTCACTAAGGACACAGATACAAATGGTAATTAGCAAATTAATATTAGCTAAGTTCACTTCTCTTTCAATCAGTTTGGTCAGACACAAACAGAAAATACTACAGAGCCAGCAAACGTTTGAACAAAATACAATACGTGTCTGAATTATGAAGAACTCCTCTAACCTACTCATGGAAAATTGTGTCTATCTAATGTACAGCAAGTAAACATAAAATCTATGACTTTTTTTGGGGGGTGATTATGTGATTATTTAAATAGTGTGCTTGCTCTATGGTACTTTGTTAGCTCCATGACTCAGCATTATTGTCAACGCAAAAAAAAGAAATTAAAACATTGCTTTCCATGAGCATCACAAACTAAGGATAAACAGATTAAGAGAGAAAAGAAGGTAGAGAGAAAGAGGGATGGGGGGTAATTCCATAATACTGGGAACTTTTCACTTACTATATTGTCAAAATGTCATACTGGCCCATATCTAATGGCAACATACCAACAAAGAATCAATGCTGCTGTTGTTCTGTTGAGCAAAGTCATTTGCACAGCTCCAGAAGAAAGTTTATTTTATTTTCAGGAATAAAGCATGGGTTGTTATAAGCTTTTTGAAAATGCAATCAATATATTAGTTATTCCCTGTTGGCATAAATGGGGGACAGGTGCACAAACAGACCTGTGACGTCATGGTCGTATTTCTACCCAATGTTCATGAAACACTGTTGCTAATCATTATGTTTGTACTGAGAAAAATAAGTGAGAAATATCCTCCATTCGCTTAAATTTCAGTTTGATACAGTGAAATAATTGTAGAACCCAACAGATGGAAAGAATTGTACAAATAAACAAGCCTCACAAAAGCTTACCTGGGGCCAAAAAAAAAAAAAAAAAAAAGTCTGTTTTGAGACAGAAAATTAGGGACGTGTTTTGAAACCCAGAAAGGGCCCTGTTCGGCGAGCTCCAGAGACTAGTTATGTAGCAGCATGTACTGCTCTGTTAGGTGTGTGCAGAGGGGAGCGGCAAGCGGCAAGGCCAGCAGTGTGGACGACAGTTTGTGTGATCAAGAGGAAATGCCACCCAGAGCCCGGGTCTGCTCTCTGCCCTGCCCCAACGACTGTGCCATGGCACCCTGGGGACCGTGGAGCAGCTGCCCTCTGGTAAGAGACATAAACTGAATGTTTCTTCATTTCAGAGTCGG
Organism: Chatrabus melanurus; assembly: GCA_900302635.1. Taxonomy (NCBI): domain Eukaryota; kingdom Metazoa; phylum Chordata; class Actinopteri; order Batrachoidiformes; family Batrachoididae; genus Chatrabus; species Chatrabus melanurus. Next base: position 15,092 of record OMMV01179748.1, read on the forward strand.
TTTGTTTTATGTGACTTCTGAAAAAAAAAAAGGCCGACAATCCATCGAAAATAACTGAACAGTTCCAGTATAATAAAGGAGGCCAGATGAGCCATTAGTGAGTCCAATAAAAGTGACGGCAGGTGTCGTCACTCATTCAAAGAATGCACAAATACGGTAAGGTATTTGCGTGTTAACAAAGGGGTTGTGGGGGTTAGCATATTAGAGATAAATGCAAATAATGAATATGAGCTTTTAGTGCAGACTGTCAGCTTTGATTGGAGGTTAATTAGATCCAAATCAGCTGAATGGTGGACGAATGGCAGCATTCTATGTGTGGTCGCCCATGTTTAAGGGGCCAAAGATAATTGGGCAATTGGCTGCTGAGCTGTTAACACCCAGGTGTTTGCTCTTCCCTCATAATATTCTCTGGGTTGTTTGTTTGTCTGTTAGCAGGATTATGGAAAAAAACGCAAAACCGTTTTTCTTGAAACTTGGTGAAAAGATGATGTCTGAGCCAAGGAAGAAACCATTAAGTTTTGGAGTGGATCCAATAAAGGGGGTGGATTCAGGATCCCCCCCCTCCCCCACTTTCTTTAACATTGCAAGAGAGGGCATTTTTCAACATTTTTGTGAATTTCTCAAGAGATAATGCACAGATCTTTATGAAAAACAGGCACATGTAGAGTGCTAATATCTACATTATCTCTTGAGAATTGCATGAACATGTTGGAAAAATGCCTCATCTGACAGTGTTAAAAAAAAATGAAAAATTCCTGAATCTGCCCCTTATCCCTTTTAATACTCAACACAGTACTTCAAATTAATGTTATCTATTGGGTATAAATGTCAATTTTCTGATCAAAACCACCATTTACAATTACCCATAATGCCCTGGGGTCAAAGTGCTCTCCAAGCATAAAAGAGGTGCTCCAATAATACGTAATAGGTCCAAATGCGTGGGCTTTTGGGTTGCTTATGACCCAACAGGATACATGGAAAAACATTTGGGACACGTGTCCTGTTAGTACTGAAAGGGTTAATCAGATCCGCTCCAAAAGTTAATTATTTCTTCCTTGGCCCATACCCCACATTTCCACCAAGTTTCAAAAACATCAGTTTAGCAGTTTTTTGCGTAATCCTAACATTTATCTCTAATAGTTACAGAGATATTTGTGAAGTGTTGGTGGAGGTATGTGCTCTCGGGGGACTCTAGTTATTTCTTTGACCAGTGAAAGAGTACGGCACAGTATGGCCAATCTGTCGAGAGCAGGAAGTCCTTAAAAACTGAGTGACTGAGCATGAATGAGACAAGTGAGGGAACACACGACAACTCTGTCATCCTCTGAAGATTATATCTCCTTCAATGTTAAAAATGGGATATTGGCCTGAAGGCCTTGTGTCCCCCGTCGCACGGTGGCCGTGCACTGAATGTATGGAAAGTTATTGCGAGTTCCATATGTAGTACTGTCATTTTCGGGGTTTTTTGCTCTGTGACCTTGGAAAGTAGGTCAAGGTCAGTCATCATCGAACTCATCCAAGACCTCCATGGGATGCATGTGTGGTACAAATTTCGTGGCTGTGCGCTCAACCTATCGAGTTATTGCGAGTAATGTACTTCACCCGGACGCACGCACGCCCGGATGGACAGCATTTCTACGTTCCCCCGCCAGAGCGACGGGGGGGGAATCTGAGCTCAGTTTTGCAGGAGGCTCACAGGGAGACTCTAGACTACATTTTAAGATGAGGTATGCTTTATTTGTCCCCCATCTGCACTGAACCCATCCCAGTCACAATTAGACACACTCCAACAACGAGGCAAAGCGGCCAGCTGCTGAGCAGCACCCAGCCAACAACTCCAGATCTTCAAACGCCACCTTGATCAATGGCAGTGAAAGGGGCAAAAACCCAGTGTTGCATGTTTTGATGGTGGGAAGAAACTAGATTACCTACTGGAATCGCACACATGCACAGGCAGAACGTGCGAACAACACACAGAAAAGACCCAACTCTGATCCAGCTGTAGGGTTTTAGTGATAATTACTAACACAGCTTTTATGTCTGCAAATCAGGCCGTTATGCGACCGTGTACTGTGTGAAATCACATTTAACATGACAATATTGTGTACAGTGGATTACGTTCAGTTTACTCGTGTTCCACTATTCGGCACTGAAGGTGAGGCCTGAGGCTGGAATTAAGTAGCTTGTGTTCCACAGTGTTTGGAGCCACACAGCGGGTCACATCACCGTGTTACTGTGTTATAGGTTTCCTGTCAAGCACAACAGGTAATTGGACTGGAGTCACCATGAAACATGAGGTCTATATGGTGGAGAAATCGCCCAATTAGTCGGATAACTCTCGGCGCACATTTAGTTTCACACACTCGTGTCTATTTGCACTTTTAGCATCAATCAAATCCAGCCAGCCAATACATTTGATGCTCTAACAGTGCCATAATTTTCAGATTGAAAGCCAATTAAACCATAACAGCCAAATAAAATTGTTATAGATGTTTTGCTTCTGAAGAACAAATCCACGCTGATGTACTCAGTTAACCCAGCAGCCTCTTCCCAATGGACTCCACCTGACAAATCCAGGTCTAGTATTCACTCCGCTGGTTTCTGAGAAACCTATCTGGCTCTTTCGCTGGCTAGATGTTCAACTGTCTTCGCCAGCGAGTTGTACATGACATAAAGTGGTTTTTAGCAGTAATTGTTTGTCAGAGCTTCTACATACAGTAAATGCGCAGCCTGTCTAAATCCACAGCAGCGAGCTGAAGGCTCCACAGAGCAGCACAGTCGGATGATAATTCGCTGTGAGTTTGTCAACTTCAAGATACATATTTCACATTACACATAATCATGTGGGTCGCCATTAGGGCCAAAAATAATACTTGTGCAGCTAAACAAAAATAGGTCTTTAATTTCATCGTGTCATACAGTACCGTGCAGGTTTTAGGCACACGACAAGTTTGATGACATATATTACCATATTTGACCATATAAACGCCCAGACTCCTATTTTGGATTTTAAAAGTTGTTTAGTTGGATTTCTCATCTCAAAAAAACATATAGTTAGACAACAAAATTGTTCAAATCAGACAAGTTTCAGGGTATTGGTAAATTTGAGCCCCAACAAAAAGTGCATTGACCTTTCCATGTTTCTGGTCATAGCGACGTAACGGAAGGTCCGAGGTAGGTCAAACTACACATTTTTTTGGATAATGCGTGACAAGACAATTAATTTGATGTACTTTTTGAAGGGATTGGAACATTTTTTAATTTTGACCCCCAGTTGACCCCATTTTGACCCCTAGCAAAATTTGCTGACCTTTTTGAGAGGGATACCCAAGTCAAATTTGTTTAGTATCACTTCAGGCAACCCAAAACCACTTTCAAACCTTGGTCCCCATGAAAGTATCACAGGATATTAAGCTTGTTCTACTAACTGTATAAACTCAGAATGATTGCCTGGCAAAACAAGCTGTAATAGAACAGTCTGGTGGGTGACGACCAACAGCAGCCAGCCGGCCAGAGCATTTGCACGAAGAGGCTTGTCCAGGGGCACAAGGTGAACTTGGAGTTCAGTGGTGACGTTCTGATTGATAAAATTTTCATCAGCTCCTGAATTGATGAAAATGCTGAGGTTGTGTTGGCCTGAGGGTGAGTTAAACATTGCTGGAACCAATGGACGAGGAGTGGAGGACTCAGTTGAGCTTTGGCTCATTGACCATCCTCCTCTTGAAGACGGACCGGCCCTTTTCACTGGACACCCTACTTTGTAGTGGCCCCCGATGAGGTGTCGTCAGCGCTCCTCAGGGGTCAGGTGAGATCAGCCGATCTGCATCGGCTCCTTGGGAGGTGTCAGATCTGAAGCAAGTGGGTTAGCTGGGTGGTCTGCTGGAGCCACCAAAGATGCTGGTGTAAACACTAGAACAGGTGAACACCGCCATCATCCAGGGGTGGAGCGTTGGCGATCCAGCTTCCTTTGGTGCAAAGCTAATGGTCTATTTTGATGGCCAATATCACCAGGTCATCAACGCTGGACGGAAGGTCGAGTGGAGCAAGATGCTCTTTCAATTGCTCTGAAATGCCATGAAGGAAGGCGTCACAAAAGGCCGAGGCATTCCAAGGTCTGGGACTTTATGGCGTGATCCTTTACATGTTCAGAGCCTTGCCACAGTGACAGCAGGCCGTGAACTGCCTCTCCACCTGGTACCCTTCTCATGGCCTCTGAGAAGGAGCTCACTGAGCAACAGATGTGAATCTGCCGGTCCCACTCAGCCACAGCCCATTCTGTGGCCCAGCCGACCATACACGTAATTAGAAAGACCACCCTGGAAGCATCAAAGGGGTAGGAGCTGGGCTGTAAGATGAAAATCATGTGGAAAAGTGAGAGGAAGGACCAGCAGGTCTCCAGATCTCCATTATAGCACTCGATCGGTGGGAGGCGAGGCCCAGCATGAGTCGTGGCTGCTGCTCCCTGGGGCGTCGTTCATGCCAATAGCTGAGGAGCCGAACTCGCTTCTCCAGGAGACGACTGCTGGCCAGTCGGCAGCTCGAAACGTTTGATTATTGTCTCCTCAGAAGACTGTAATGAAGGAAGCGTGTTTAACAGCTGCTCGTGTGCGTGGATCTTCTGACCGTGCTCATACGGGGCCCCACCCAAGGCTGAGTTCCCCACAGGGTCCATCATGGCCAGATTGTAATGTAATGTTTTGGCAAAAGGACCCCAACCACCTCATGCAAAAGTATATAAACTTTTCTAGGGTATTTGGGCTTTTTTTTTTTTTAATTCACGTGTCTCCATCATTCATTTTTGTTTGTTTTGTTTTAAATAGCACTTTTAGAAGTGTAATGGAAACCCAGCTAATGTTTGTCTCCTTGAGAACATTGACGTTGGTGCGCTTCTCTTTCAAGCTGATAACTGAGATTTTTTTAAAGGCATCACTGGTGTTAGGACTCGATGACTGTATGAGTACTCTGGGTAGTCCAGGCTCACCAGGTTGTTTCTGACGATTTAGCCAATCCCATGTATTCTGGGTTCAGTCGGCGACTTTCCTTCCCAGAAGTAGATGTATCTTCCCTTTTCCTCCCCCAGTCATTTGCACTCTGGTCTTTCTGAGCATTCACTGTACAGGTTTTTTTTTTTCTGTATTTCTGACTGCATGGAGGAAATCCCTCTGGATGTGGTAATCCATCCGGGAAGTCGGTGAGGCAGATTATTTTTAGACCATCAAATCTAACCCCCTCCACAGCTCCACAGTGACCCTAATCCTGCCTCAATCCCAGAATCCAGTGGCTCATCTTCACCCACTGTGCCAGTTTGTGACTTGGAGCTTCCACACGTTCTGCAATGAAGTTGCAAGTGATCAATATAAATATTACATATTGTTTGTTGAATTAGTTATATTAAATGTGCCTGTATTTATTGTTCAATCAAAGCAATAAATGTGGCCGTGGGATTAGGGTTTGCTTATGTTTTATTTATTAGTGTCTGTGTGGTGGAAGAACAGTGAAGCAGCTCCGGTTTACTCTCTCTGGTCCACCAGTCCTAAAGCCACATTTACTTTGTGTAGTTTTGTTGTTTGTTTGTTCCCCTGTCATATCGTCAGTCATGAGCTGTCCTTATCGTCATCTTCCTCCACTTGTCAAGGAGAACTCAGACCAGATGTGAGTTTTCGAGGGTTGAGATGTGTGAAGGCATAATGTCTGTGAAAAGACAAAAAAGAGAGATGGAGGATCACTGTAGGTGGTGCAAATTCAGGCAGACAACCAAAAATGTTTTGACACGAGTACAATTTGTGCTCATCCTGAAGCTATATGACTCAATGAAATGAATGTACAAGGAGAATAAAGAGAGAGAGCTCAAACAGACTTTGTATCTGAACTCACTCGCTCATTCCAGACCCATTATCTAGAATGTAAAGACTAAAAGAAGGCACTGAGAACTGTTTGGCATAAGTCAAAAAGTATGTATGGACACAAGTCACTGCATTGACAAAAATGTAAAAAAATAGCTGATGTTTATGTAGATTTACATTCTTCACTAATTTGTAACTAAGTTGATTGTTTTCTACGGTGGCTAATAGAGGCCACAACACTTCCTAATTAAGACAACACTAGCAAATGCAGAAAACGCAAATACCAAAAAAACGCCTGCGTTAATTCAACAACAGGTAGTTGCACCAAAAAACACAAAGAACAAAAACAAATATAACCTACAGCACATGCAACAATTTAATTTGATAACATGTCTGTTGCAAATTCACACAACACTAAATGCGTTACAAAGCTCCACAACACAAGGGAAGTACTTGCAACACAAAAAGAGGTTTCCGACTCTAGGACTTTAACTGACAGACCATCCAGTGCATCATGGTATAGCACTCTTTATCTGATGATTCTATTCTTAAGACATCCATATTTTCATGTATTATTATTATTAACTTTATTTATATAGCACTTTCGAGATAAATACATTTCAAAGTGCTTTGCAATATGAATTTAACATAAAAAACACTACAGTTAAAAACATTACACAGTAAAAATTTAAATGACAAAACAACATCAAACAACCAATATGCACATAAAATATTCAAAGAAAATAATTTAAAATAATCATCAATTAGAAACTACACAAAAGCAATGTGTTCTAAGATTGGCTTTAAAGCATTATTTTATTTGTGATGCATTGAACAGTAGAAGTCAGTTAAGGTCCTCTGGGCAGAAACATCTTTTGGGTTGTTACTACTTTCATTGTGTTGTGGAGCTTTGCAAAGTGTCTTGGGATTTTGGGTGCATTGTCTGTATTTGCAACAAACGTGTTATCAAATTAAATTGTTACACTTGCTGTTGGTTAAGTTTGTGTTCTCTATATTTGCAAGCATTATTTTTTCAATTTGCAAGACATTTTTTGAACATTTGTTGAATTGATGCAGGTGTTTTTTTTTTGTATGTGTAAGTGTTTTCTGCATTTGTTAGTGCTGTCTTAATTTAGAATTGTTGTGGCATCTCTGGGCCACCATATTTTTCAGCAATAAATGCACTTAAAGCACTTTGCATTATATTGCATTTGCAAAGGTCTGATTTTAATAAACATGCAACATTTTCACACATTGCCTTTGAAATTTGTAGCATGCCTGTTTTTCAGTTACCTGGGACAGAAAAGCGAATCACTGAAAATAGTGCATAGATATTTAGAGGTCCGACAAAATGCCAACCACTTTTTATTCATCTATTTTGATTGTCATTCAAATGTTGTTGGAGACGATGCAGATCATTGCAGCAGTAAGTCCTATATAGTCCTACTAGCATTCTACCCGTCCTTCGGACGGACTCCACGTGTACATAGTGAAATGCCTGATGATTTATAAATATATAATGTCCCGAGATGTCTAAGAAATTGAATGTTATGTGCGATCTGTGAAATTAGTGCATTGAATTATATTGACTACTTATTTTGACTATAGGTAGATTACGAAATAATGTCAACTGATATCAGGTATATAACATGTATAAGCCCATGACAATTGGTGAAAGGAATTGGTGTACAAACTTCAGACAAAGATAATATTTCGTATTGTTTGTACATTTTTATTTACAATTCCATCACTATAAAGACAATGTATGAACTATTACATGGCATCATTACAAACATTAAGCTGGTGTAATTAAAAGTCAATTGACTGGTATGTGTGATCTGTGAAATTAGTGCATTGAATTATACTTGACTACTAATATCTGCAATGGCTAGATGCGAACTT